>MU688366.1:0-15026 GCA_026770625.1 Nicotiana glauca | reverse complement strand
ATTATCACTATATTTATTCCTTTTTCTACTTCTTCTTCCAAGTGCAGGATAACCCCAAGGGGTTGTGGGTATTTTTCTACCAATTGGGGCTCTCCCTTCACCACCCCTATGGGAATGGTCTATAGGGGTCATAACTACTCCTCTTACTACAGGACGCTTACTTAGCCAACTCTTAGATCCGGCTCTACCAAAACTTTTCTGGTTCACCCCAACATTCCCCACTTGTCTGACTATTGCTGAGCAGTTTTGGATATCAAATGGAACTTTAGGAAGTTCACGAAAAAATATTGCAAAAAAAAATTATCCCTAGAGTCGAGACTAAGAGGAATGTATAAGCCAATGCTTCCATAGATTCGATCGTGGTTTACAATTATAACTTTCATACCTGTTTGTTTCTTTTTATTTTCTTTTTTTATCATATTTCGGATAAATAACGAACAAGAGTAAAAATGAAGTTGATTCAAATTACGACTTCTATGGTACCCTATATCAATAAAAGTAAAAGAAAGAAAATAAGGGCGAAAGAAAGATACCAAAGCAATGTTGTATCAGGCTGAATGAGCATTCTCAATATTATGCCTTGAAGAGGACTCGAACCTCCACGCTATTTAGCAGAAGATTTTGAGTCTTGCATGTCTACCATTTCACCACCAAGGCATCTTAAAAGTGGATCATATTCTATGGATATGATATCCTAGTGTGATGTATGGATTATATGATAAAGGTGGATCTATTGATCGGTCATGTATTATAGGCCCAAGTTGGACATCCAATTGCTTCGATTTGAATTATCCGGAGAATGCAATGCCTGATATATATTATAAAGATGGACAGTCAAACCTATTTCTCGATTCACTCAAAAAAGGTCAATAGGGTCCCAATAGAGATATGTAAAAAGCAGGTCCGATTATGCGTATTCCTAATCCAGATGGAATATAATGATGTAGAAATTCATATGTAAACATAGTATCTATTTAGATAGTCCCAAATGACCCCTTCTCATAATGAGAATGTATATAACCCTATTTTGGCCTGGTCCGGTACGGAATGAACTTATAATCATGGAATCGACTCGATCATCAGATTATAAGTGCATCACCCTAGCTCATTTCCATTTTTGGCGGTACATATCTACTAAATGAAAGAAAGAGCTAAATATCATATTTCCCTTTGAGGTGGAATCATAATATTGAGAATTTTAGAAAAATATTTCATAATTGATTTAGCAAAAAATAATTTTTAAATCTATTGGACTTACTTAGTGAAAATAGATTGAAAATATTTAGTACAAAAAATATAGTAATATATCATATATTCAAAATAAATTTAGAATTAAATTGCATAGATGTATCTAGGGAGAATTTGCTTTGAAGAAACTATTCCATAGTACATGCCGTGTTATTAAGCCTCTATCTTTATTTTATTTCGAGGGGTAGTTTTATAACTACAATCTAACTAATAAATAGTATGGTATAAAGAAATAGATGAATTGAAATTGTTCATTTGGAAATTTCCTGAAAAGCTAATCATAGGTTCTTCTTTCTGCCGGAATAATAGGGCTGTTATGCACATTACTAAACTTATTGTAGAGATGAAATACAACCAAGGTATATCTTTTTTATCAGAGGTCGAATCGATCATCAGAAGAAGAATTTGGCCAGAGATTAGAATATATTCTGGGAAAATGAAACTTCCATCGAAGAGAAGCAAATGTGTCGAACATTTCCAAAAAAAAAAATTAGGCAAACGTGTACATGCCCGATCATGAATTTGTAATTGCTTCCAATTTCAAAAAAAAAAAATTCTAATTGTGTCGAACATTCCATTTTTGCAATAGTTACAGAATCTCCATAAATAGGATCAAACCTTATTCCATGGTATTTATATAAGGTTCCTCTTTAAGAAAGTCCCCGAGAGGGCTTTTTGTTGAGCAACACTTCAACTTTTGTGATGGCTCATTTTGCATTATTCTTTTGTTGTCCAATGTTGTGGTCCAACGTCAGTCACATTCTTATTTTGCACCTAAAGATTCACGATACTCACGTGGTTAGAATATTATGTTTAGTATTTATAGATTGAAATGCACATAAATCTATAAATAGAAAACCTATGAGGAAGAAATGAAATAGAAATCTTTATTTACTTTTTGCTAAAGACTATAAAGAGATGAATTAAAGAAATGCACGAAGACAATCAAAGAAAAACTAACGAGTAAGATATAGAGAAATAATGGAAAACCTTTTTTTTTTTAGTTGAAGAAAATGGGGAGAAAAAGATTACAAACTAGAAGGTATAAATATTAACGTAAATTGCATTAATTTGCAAGTTTTTAACTAAAATATGTAATTTTATTTAATTTTAAAGAAATAAGGTGGAAAAAATAACTAAAAAATTTCATAAGTTAATAATCGTTAACTTGTATCGAATTGCAACAATTTCTCAAACACCTGAAATTGATATATTTGTGGAGGTTATCAAAAACCTTCACAAAGAAACCGCCATAATAAGAAAATTTTTGAGGAGGTGGGAACAAATGCCACGGATTGAATATATTATGGGGTCTTTTACGACCCCCACACTTAAACCGCCACAATAGGAACTGTTTTGTGGGGGTTGGCTCAAACGCCACAAAATAAACGTATAGTAGGAGTTTTTTATGACCCCATAACTAAACCGACACAATTTACCAACTTTTTTGTAGTTACTAGTACTAAAATATGAATTAAGTGCAAAAGTAATATTGCCTTAGTTTGTTCCTAACTAAAGTCTGTTCGACATAGCAGCAGACACTGAAAAAACTTAATAAAGGACTAAAAGAATCAAGTTGCCATCAAATTAAGGAAGGAATATACAGTATTTTATGTTCGAGATCTTCGCCCTAAATAGATAGGACCATTTTACAATTATAATGTTAGTGACAGCCTGTATAAGGGCTTCTACTTTAGCAGAGTAATTAAACTCGGATCAGTAGATAGGGTCAGTAGATATTCTAAAGGAAAGGGTTGCTTTTAAAGAATGATTCAGTTCAAGGCATTCAGGAATGCACTAAAATAGCAAGGCATGAACTAAAGAAAGTAAAAATGAGGTAAAACAACTTATATTATATCGAGCAAAGCACGTGAAGGCATATGTCTTCATACAACATTTTTAGCTTTGAAATATATTAACTCTGAACATGTGCCCTTTTCAGTTCAATAATTTTCACTCCATCATTCCATTATTTCATCGAATACCAGTTGTTTTTATCGGTCCAAGTATTTTAATGAATGCTTTTTGATGTGACATAATTTGATGGAGCAATCTCACAAGATGAAAACAAAAGTAAATCCCTCAAAATGTATATTAAACTATTTTATTGGAAATTTTACCTCGTGTAGCAAAGATTGATACCTTATTTATTATAAATAAATACCCTTTTAAAAAATTATCTCCTATAACTACCTTTTAATTTTTATAACAACATATCTATTAATGGCCAATTCTTATCTTTAAGCCATTAAATACGTTGTATATTACTGTTCTCTCTCCTCTCCTCAAATCTCTTTCTTCTTTCTTCTTTTTTTCCCCGGTTAGGTGCTTGACTATCGTTCAGTTACGCATCTTCAACGCCTCCTTTGAGACTAGCTAATATTTTGCACTTTACTCTGATCCACTTATCGCTATGAGGAGAAAATAAGCTGATAGTTTCAAAAGGAAAGTTTTCCAGAAGTTTTTGAAGACATGTTTGTCAAATAATGCTGCTTCTGAGACCAACTCTGAGTTATTTTCAAACTTATTTACAAATAGCTCTACCTGGAAGCCCCGATATCTCCATATATCTGCTCTCTATCATCAAGCTCATCGTCGGCAATGTAGATCTCGCCCTCATATTAACCTATCTCCTTTAAAACTTATTCCCTTTTCCCCTTAATTTGGTGCGTGTTCGGCAGATCTCCTTTTAGAAACCCTAGCAGGGGTTGTGTTCCGCCAATGACAGATTCGGCCGGCGACCACTTCCCCCCTTCTTTGTTGTGTCACCCCTAACCCCCTCCCCCGGTCGGCGATTTCTTTCACACAGTTCTATTACACATTCTAAATTTTTTTTTAGATTTTGCATTGATTGTTCATGTTTGCCTTATGAGATCTGAAGAAGTTCTGTCTCTAATTTCTGTTTGATCCTTTAAATTGGTGCTTCTTGAACAACTATCTTCATTTAACCGACGACGACACCCCACATGACGGCAGCGAGGATATCAATGGATTGGGTATGAAGTTTTGGGGCTGAGAACTTAAAGAGTTTGTTACTTGTTTTTCATTGTATTTCAATATATCTTGCTGTATTCCAAGTTGGAGTAGCTTCGTAGTATTGAATGTGACGTGTGTGCAAAATTTTAGGTCATTCGGATGAGGTTTGGTAGACTTTTCGATCGAAAACGTAATTTGAGAGCTTTTGAAATTCTTAGGCTTGAATCCGATGTAAAATTTATGTTTTGATGTTGTTTTGAGCGTTCCAAAGATTGGAACAAGTTTGAATGATATTTTAGGATTGGTTGGCATATTTGGTTGAGGTCCCGGGGGCCTCGGGTGTGATTCGGGGTGGTTTCGGATCATTTCGGGATGTTTTGCAATAGCTGAAGCTGGTGTTTGGCGTTGTGCTTAGCGTCCACGAGGGTCCTCTCGGGTACGAAGAAGAATTTGGCTTCTGAGAATTTGTTCTTCGCGTTCACGAAGAGAGCCTCGCGTTCGCGACGAAGGATTTTGCATCTCGGATTTTGTTCTTCGCGTTCGCGAAGAAGAAGAAATTCAGTTGTGCAGGTCTTACTTCGGAAGCTCATATCACTCAATCTTCAATGAGTTTGGATATGATTTAAAAACAAAAGCTGTAAATCTTTGAATCTCGTTTTCAAAAACATATTATATTACTCATTTGAAGTTGTGTGTCAAAAGTTATGACCATTTCACTAGAGGCTGTCCGACCAGAGTTTGGAAAATGAATTTTTGGAACTTTGTTCTTCGCGAACGCGAGAGGAGGAGCGCGAACGCGAAGAACAAATCTCTAGGCAGCAGAATAAATTCCAAACTTCGTCCCATTTTCCATTGTTGATGATTTGGAGCTCGGGTGAGGCGATTTTTCGAGAGATTTTCAAGGAAACATCGAGGTAAGTGTTCTTAATTCAATTTTAGTTAGATTACTCGAATCCATCGTTGTTTTTATCATTTAATTGGTGATTAAGTTGGTAAAATCTTGAAAACCCTCTTGGTTTAATTTGAATATTTGAGGGTCGAGTTGATATCGGATTTTGGTAAAATTGGTATGGTTAGAATTGTGGTCAAATGGGTTATCGGATTTTGTGAGTTTTATTGGATTTCGAGACGTGCGCCCCACGAGTGATTTTGAGTTAAATTTTGGATTTTGTTGGAAAATTAGTACTTTCATATAGAATTAATTTGTACAATTTATATTGAGTATATTAAATTATTATGACTAGATTTGAAGCTTCAGATGAATTCGCGAGGCAAAGGCTTGTTGGAATTTTGAATTGGTTGCAAAGCGAGGTAAGTGTTTGATCTAACCTTAACTTGAGGAATTAGGAGTTATGTCTTATTTGTTACATGTTAATTGTGGAGTACGACGTATAGGTATGGTGACGAGTATCTATACATAGGTGTCAAGCATGCCCGTGAGTCTTGTATTATAATTGTTATGACTCCGTTGTGGTTTATTGCGCTTCATATGTTATTATTATTTTGATATTATTGTTCCCTTGCCGGGATATTATTGAAATATTATAGTTCCATTGCCGGAATATTATTGAAATATTATTGAAATATTATTGTTCCATTGCCGGGATGTTATTGTTTTGATATTATTATTCCCTTGCCGGGATGTTATTGTTTTGATGTTTTTTCCTTTGCCGGAATTTGATTGTTGTACTATTGTTCCCTTGCTGAGATATTATTGTTTTGATGTTGTTTCCCTTGCCGGGATTTTATTGTTGTACTATTGTTCCCCTTGCCGGAATTTTATTGTGATTTCATTTATTTTCTTTCCCTTATTTCTTATGATTATTGTTTGGGTGAGGAAGAGTGTTAAAGCACGAAGGGTGATGCTGTGTATGATTTTGTGAGGAAGAGTGTTAAAGCACGAAGGGTGATGCCGTGTATTATTTTGTGAGGAAGAGTGTTAAAGCACGAAGGGTGATGCCGTGTATGATTTTGTGAGAAATATTGCAAAGCACGAAGGGTGATGCCGTGCCGCACGATGTACAATTCTGTGCCGATTATATTGATTTCATGGTGAGGATGAGAGAAAAATCACGTAGGGTGATGCTGTGCAGTTTATATTAATTCTTATGGTGAGGACGAGAGTAAAAGCACGAAGGGTGATGCCGTGCACTTGTCCTTGATTTTCCTGATCTAATTGAGTTATGTTGTCCTTTACGTTCACTTTCTGTTTGCTGTGTTACTTGTAATTAACAATTCAAGTGTATTAATTGTTTAGATCTCTTTACTGTTGTGATCCTTTGTGTTGGAATCCATAGTATTTACAATATTTCGCCTTATTATTTTTATATGTTCAATACTTCAAATTTCAACAATTGTTACATTTTTAACTCAATTGATTTCTCAGCTAAATTTTCCTTAACCCGTTTGAGGTTGTACTTTACTTAGAAAGGAATTTCTTCTATGTTTTGATTTATTGATATCTCATATTAAAGATAATAATTCATTCGATATTGTACTTTAATTGAAAAGGATATTTTCTTTATCAAATGATTTCTAATTATAACTTCATCTTTTCTAGTTGATTTTCTAAATGGGTTGAAAGTTGTACTCTACTTTATATTAAGTAAATGAGGCCCTTTGTGCATTCTTAATTGTATTGGGTTATGGACCCTATGAATTGAGTAACACGTGAATGTTGTTGCGAAATATGAGACAAAAACATATGGGCACAAGGTGTCGGAAAAAATATAATGATTTTATTAACGACAGATTATGATATAGGCACGAGGTGCCGGGCAAAATATTATGGTTTTATTTAATGGCGTGTGAGTTGTCCATGCGGTTGTAATATAAATATGGCCACGAGATGCCGTAAAAATATGAAAGTGGGCTTAGGCCTATATTATTATGATTATGAAATGAGGCATCACAAGGTGACTTGTACTCGAAGGAATTATATTCAAAAGATACTTATTTGAAAGATATTTATTTGAAGGAAATATATTCGAAATATATATTTATTGAAAAGCATATTATCTCAGAGATTATTACTTGAAGGATTTAAAGGCGAAAGACTTATATTTGAAGGACTTCATTAATTGATTGTACTTGTATTTATTATTTGTTTAGAAACAATTATGTTGTCTTTGTTGCCTGCTATTGATATCACTGGTTGATCATTATTGCCATCAATGTTATCTGCTTCTTATTATTTTGTACACTATCTTTCGCAGGTTTATTTGGTAGTTTGGTCCTAGCCTCGTCACTACTTCGCCGAGGTTAGGCTAGGCACTTACCAACACATGGGGGTGGTTGTGTTGATACTACACTTCTGTACATTTGTTTTTGTGTACAGGCCCAGGTATTTCATCTATAGTAGCTATTCGTTGCGGTGGAGACTCAAGGTAAGCCTGTTGCTTTGATCGCAGGCTTTGGAGTCACCTTCTTATTTTATATTCTTACTACTGTATGTATATCCTTACGGTTGTGTTTAGAAATGGTAGCGAAAAACTCTATAGAGCTTATGACTTGTACTACCAGATTTTGGGAAGATGCTCATTGTATAAGAATTCTATTTCATAATAATTTTAGATATTATTATTCATGGTTGTTATTCTGCAATTATTAGGCTTACCTAGTCCTTAAGACTAGGTTCCATCACGAAACCCAACGGAGGAAAAATTGGGTCGTGACAAGTTGGTATCAGAGCTAGGTTCATAGGTGCTACAAGTCATAAATGAGTTTAGTAGAGTCTTGCGGATCGGTACAGAAACTTCTGTACTTATCTTCGAGAGGCTACAGAACTAGTAGGAAAAATTTCCACTTTATTCATTTTTTATCGTGCGGCATTTATTCAGCTTGAAGCATATATCTTATGTTCTTTTGCATCCACTCATATATGAAATTGTGCACTACACCAATGATTTGTGATATTGTAAAATGGTTATAGGAGAGCCAAGGTTGCTCAACCATTATACCACGTGTCAATCAGAATCGAGGATAAGGAAGTGCAAAGAGATCTTTCAGTTGCGTGCATGGGGTGCATCAGATCTTGACATCTGGTTGATGAGTACAATCTTAAAAAGATTTAATTTGTTGCATAATCATCACATGTAGATGTAGATCTAAAAATAATTGGTCGTATTAGAGGTTATGTGTTTCGTATGGGATTTCTATTTAGCGAATGATATTCACTGGCAAGACGAGTCACTGGAGGAAGTGAGTTTAACTGTCATGAGGATGACAAATGCCAATTAAATGGCATTAGGTGTCTTATGACTGGTGTCGTACGAGCGGTGAGGGTTAGTATCGTGGATTTTCGAAAATATGTCCTATGATTTCGCACCAAGTGGGGGAGTCGACTATCAACTATCAGATTGCGGGGTTATGTGTTATATTAGTTTTGGCTTGAGCTGCATATATGTGGTATTGAAAGGTTTGTCGAAACTTGTATATGATTAAGAGCTGAGATTTGAATGGGATGATAATGGGACTTTTGGTATTCCCGCGTCCTTAATAATTCTACATTTCAGTATCAGTGGGGTCATGGAAACATATTCAGTATACTCGTAGTGCTTAAGTTATTCACAACACTCGCACGGGGCAGTAATCTTTAAATGCACCACTGGTATGGGATTTCCTACAATGGTTATCCTAGTTATCCGGCACAGGCTCAGTAAGAGAAGTTGGATCGCAGATTGGTTGTTATGATTATGGTGATACTAGGAACATCATGATAAAATTGTCCCATACATGGGAGGAATCTATTCCATCAGAGCACAAGTGCCACGTACTCCATTATAGTTACTACTCTACATACACTACCAACTAAGGATGAAGGAAAAGCTGGTAGATGGCGCCTAAGAGGTGGAGGCCCGACCCATTGATATATTGGATATGGTATAGTTGAGGTCGCTACACCAGATGGTGTCATTACAAGTACGATCTCGAGTTATTATAAAGTAACAATTTTCGTAACTTGATTCGGTTATGAGTATCGAGACAAATCGTCTTAATATGCTCCAATCATGAGTGAGCTTCGTAATCTTAAATTAACTTATGTGAATACTCCTGTTGGGAGATTATATAGAGATATCTATGTCTATCATTATGTGTTAGTCACTAAAAATAGTTGTGATGTGGGTTTTGATCTGATTTCAGGAAAATTTATTTAAATTGCGAATTTTATTCCCTTTCGGTGTGAGGGTTCATTATATGTTGTGATTTTGTCTGACGAAATTTAGAAAAAAAAGAAAGGAAATGAAAAATTTCAGCTGGCACAATGTGCAAAATACTTGTGTTATGTAGTTGAGGATGAGATCCTCGTATTTTTATATGATGTGAGATATTTAAACCAGCTACAAGCTGCGGTGGATATTATATAAGGATGAGGTCCTTGTGGTGAAAAAAATTATGTGTTTAAATTCTCCCTTGTGAAATTAAAAATTTATACTATAGTACTTATAGAGAGTCATGCCTATGAGGCTTATTTTAAAAAAAAATTCTTATATGAATATCTCTGTGCATAATTTGCCAAAGTTTATTGTAATTATTGAGTTTTAGCCTACAAGATGAGCGCCCAGATGGCGTTGAATGTGAGCCGTTAAGTTACGTAAGTAACTATGATATCTTCATGCCTTGTTGTTAGTAAAATGGAGGTTTGAAACAAGATTTTGTTGACATGAGGTTAATTGGCGATTTTTAATCGATTATGTAAAACTATTAAAACCAAAGATGTGGTTAAGGTCATGCATATGATGTATGTCATGTCCAGATATCATTATGATAATATCGTACTTGTAATGCGGAGATTATTATTATTGATATATACATTGTGGAGTATCGTTGAGTTATGGATGTGTTGTTATGAGTTGTTTGGGTGTTACTCTGACAGGTAGATAGTCCCAATTATAGGAGAGACTTTGCCGAAATTTTTGAAAAATTTAGGAGATAGAAAATTTTGGTATATTTAGATGTGCGAAGAAAGAGATGAGTTACGTTGTGTATTTGAGGACGAATAACCCTAAGTGGGGGAAAAGTTGAGCACTATTAAAAGTTGATGTGTGTTGACATGAGAATAATACCGTGTGGTGATGGGAAAATTTGGACCATTTTGAAAATGTATGGAGAGTAAGAAATTTGGTCTTAAAGTTTACAAATATAGATAAATGCAATAATCTCAATTGATATGGTGTTGTCGGGTTATGCCGAATGTGGTAACATGAGATCAACCGAGAGTATTGGTGTAACAGTAAAATAATCAATTTGGCAACCTCAGAATAATTCTTAGTACGTTCGAGGACGAACGTTTGTTTAAGAGGTGGAGCATGTAATGACCCGACCGGTCATTTATTTATGCCTCGATCCCCTATTAAATGCATTCCCCATATTTGTTTCTACAATTATGAGTTGCCGGGAGGAATTCTTTGGAGTTTCGGAGAGCTTTGGGACACTTGGTCCCTAAATGAGAGCTTAAGTTCTGAAAAATTGACCATAGTCGGAACATTGTGAAGATGGTCTCGGAACGAAATTCCGGTGGTTGTTAGCTTCGTTGGGTGATTTCGTGTTTAGGAGCGTGTTCAGATTGTGTTTTGGAGGTTTATAGCTAATTTAGGCTTGAAATGCCGAAAGTTGAATTTTAGAAGTTTCCGGTTCAATAGTGAGATTTTGATCCGAGGGCCGGAATGGAATTCTAGAAGTTGGAGTAGCTTCATAGTGTTGAATGTGACGTGTGTACAAAATTTCAGGTCATTCGGACAAGGTTTGATAGACTTTTTGATCAAAAACGTAATTTGAGAGTTTTTGGAATTCTTAGGCTTGAATCCGATGTAAAATTTGTGTTTTGATGTTGTTTTGAGCGTTCCGAAGATTGGAACAAGTTTTAATGATGTTTTAGGATTGGTTGGCATGTTTGGTTGAGGTCCCGGGGGCCTCGGGTGTGATTCGGGGTGATTTCGGATTATTTCGGGCTGTTTTGCAATAGCTGAAGCTGGTGTCTTGTCTTGTGCTTCGCGTCCGCAAGGGTCCCCTCTCGTTCGCGAAGAAGAATTTGGTTTTTTAGAATTTGTTCTTCGCGTTCGCGAAGAGAGCCTCGCGTTCGCGACGAAGGATTTTGCATCTCGAATTTTGTTCTTCGTGTTCGCGAATAGTGCCTCGCGTTCGCGAAGGAGAAGAAATTCTGTTGCGCAGGTCTTACTTCGGAAGCTCATATCTCTCAATCTACAATGAAATTTGAGATGATTTAAACATACAAGTTGTAGATATTTGAATCTAATTTTCAGAAACATATTATAATAGTCATTATAAGTTGTGTGTCAAAAGTTATGACCATTTAACTAGAGGCTGTCCGAGCAGAGTTTGGAAAATGAATTTTTGGAACTTTGCTCTTCGCGAACGCGAGAGGAGGACCGCGAACGCGAAGAACAAAACCTTGGGAAGCAGAATAAAGTCCAAACTTCATCCCATTTTTCATTTTTGATGATTTGGAGCTCGGATGAGGCGATTTTTCGAGAGATTTTCAAGGAAACATCGAGGTAAGTGTTCTTAATTCAATTTTTGTTAGATTACTCGAATCCATCGTTGTTTTTATCATTTAATTGGTGATTTAAGTTGGTAAAATCTTGAAAACCTTCTTAGTTTAATTTGAATATTTGAGGGTCGAGTTGATATCGAATTTTGGTAAAATTGGTATGGTTAGACTTGTGGTCGAATGGGTTATCGGATTTTGTGAGTTTTATCGGATTTCGAGACGTGCGCCCTACGGGTGATTTTGAGTTAAATTTTGGATTTTGTTGGAAAATTAGTACTTTCATATAGAATTAATTCGTACGATTTATATTGAGTATATTAAATTATTATGACTAGATTTGAAGCTTCGGACGAATTCGCGAGGCAAAGGCTTGTTGGAATTTTAAATTGGTTGCAAAGCGAGGTAAGTGTTTGGTATAACCTTAACTTGAGGGATTAGGAGTTGTGTCTTATTTGTTACATATTAATTGAGGAGTACGACGTATAGGCATGGTGACGAGTATCTATACGTTGGTGTCAAGCATGCCCGTGAGTCTTGTATTATAATTGTTATGACTCGGTTGTGGTTTATTGCGCTTTATATGTTATTATTATTTTGATATTATTATTCCCTTGCCGGGATATTATTGAAATATTATAGTTCCCTTGTCGGAATATTATTGAAATATTATTATTTCCTTATCGGGATGTTATTGTTTTCATATTATTTTTCCCTTGACGGGATGTTATTGTTTTGATATTGTTTCCTTTGCCGGAATTTGATTGTTGTAATATTGTTCCCTTGCCGAGATGCTATTGTTTTGATGTTGTTTCCCTTGCCGAGATTTGATTGTTGTACTATTGTTCCCCTTGTCGGGATTTTATTATGATTTCATTTATTTCCTTGCCCTTATTTCTTGTGATTGTTGTTTGGGTGAGGAAGAGTGTTAAAGCACGAAGGGTGATGCCGTGTATGATTTTGTGAGAAAGATTGTAAAGCACGAAGGGAGATGCCGTGCCGCACGATGTACAATTCCGTGCCGAATATATTGATTTCATGGTGAGGATGAGAGTAAAAGCACGAATGGTGATGCCGTGCAGTTTGTATTGATTCTTATGGTAAGGATGAGAGTAAAAGCACGAAGGGTGATGCCATGCATTTGTCCTTGATTTTCCTGATTCTAATTGAGTTATGTTGTCCTTTACGTTCACTTTCTGTTTGCTGTGTTACTAGTTATTAACAATTCAAGTGTATTAACTGTTTAGATATCTTTACTGTTGTGATCCTTTGTGTTGGAATCCATAGTGTTTACAATACTTCGCCTTATTATTTTTATATGTTCAATACTTCAAATTTCAACAATTGTTACATTTTTAACTCAATTGATTTCTCAGCTAAATTTTCCTTAACCCGTTTGAGGTTGTACTTTATTTAGAAAGGAATTTTTTCTATGTTTTAATTTCTTGATATCTCATATTAAAGGTAATAATTTATTCGATATTGTACTTTAATTGAAAAGGGTATTTTCTTTATCAAATGATTTTTAAATATAACTTAATTTTTTTTAGTTGATTTCCTAAATGGGTTGAAAGTTGTACTCTACTTTATGTTAAGTAAATGAGGCCCTTTGAACATTCTTAATTGTATTGGGTTATGGACCCTATGAATTAAGTAACATGAGAATGTTGTTGCGAAATGTGAGACAGAAACATGTGGGCACAAGGTGCCGGAAAAAATATGATGATTTTATTAACGACAGATTATGATATAGGCACGAGGTGTCGAGGAAAATATTATGGTTTCATTTAATGGGGCATGAGTTGTCCGTGCGGTTATAATATAAATATAGCCACGAGATGCCAAAAAAATATGAAAGTGGGCTGAGGCTTATATTATTATGATTATGAAATGAGGCGTCACAAGGTGATCTGTACTCGAAAGAATTATATTCAAAAGATACTTATTTGAAAGATATTTATTTGAAGGAAATATATTCGAAATATATATTCGTTGAAAATCATATTATCTTAGAGATTATTACTTGAAGGATTTAAAGGTGAAAGACTTATATTTGAAGGACTTCATTAATTGATTTTACTTGTATTTATTATTTGTTGAGAAACAATTATGTTGTCTTTGTTGCCTGCTATTAATATCACTGGTTGATCATTGATGCCATCAATGTTATCTGCTTCCTATTATTTTGTATGCTATCTTGCACATGTTTATTTGGTAGTCTGGTCCTAGCCTCGCCACTACTTCGCCGAGGTTAGGCTAGGCACTTACCAGCACATGGTGTCAGTTGTGCTGATACTACACTTTTGTACATTTTTTTGTGTGTATAGACCGAGATATTTGATCGATAGTAGCTATTTATTGCGATGGAGACTCAAGGTAAACCTGTTGTTGTGATCGCAGGCTTCGGAGTCACCTTCTTATTTTATATTCTCACTACTGTACTTATTTCCTTACGGTTGTGTTTAGAAATGGTAGCGAAAAACTCTATAGAGCTTATGACTTATACTACCAGGTTTTGGGAAGATGTTCATTGTATAAGAATTCTATTTCATAATAATTTTAGATGTTATTATTCATGGTTGTTATTCTGCAATTATTAGGCTTACCTAGTCCTTAAGTCAAGGTGCCATCACGAAACCCAACGGAGGGAAAATTGGATCGTGACATTTGCGGTGCTATAATTGATTTTGTTGAGTTATATTATGAGTCTATCGCGTTAATTGATTCACTTACCGTTTTTAAATAGCCGAAGACCATTTCTCGCAAATTCCGTTACTGTATCCACAAATGCAGCTCGCGAATACAGTCGAATACATTCTTTGCTTAGCTGGACTTCCTGTTTTCCGTCGAGTTTTGCTACTTTATTCATGAATACACTAGCAAAAATATATCGAATATAGTCTATAACAACTGAAAACATAGCCATAGGAAGTAAATCTAGTAAATGGTAGTTATAACAAGCTAATAATCACTAAAATATAGTGGTTTCTGAAAGTTTCCCTGTTTTATTTTCTTGGCCATGATATATGGGCATATGGTGTTGTAAAAATATTGGATTATGGAGAATAATATTTAGCTTGAGGCGTGTCAAGGACACTGTCCTTAAGGATATTTCACCCACACCGTGATGAATATCATTAGGCGTATCCTTAAGGATTCAATATTCTCTTCTAGTATAACTAGGAGCGGAAACAACAAAGATTGTATAAAAGAAAATCCATCACAAAAGAAAAAGGAGAAGAAAAGGTTTTATTGTCCACACTATCACCTAATGAAAACAAGAATATATATATAT
>MU688365.1:61149-74155 GCA_026770625.1 Nicotiana glauca | reverse complement strand
CTCTTTTTACGCTTATATAAATATTCCCTTTTGCCGGAGTATGTTAAAGCATCGTAAAAAAAGAGGTGTGACAGCAGGGATGTGATACAGAGGAGAATACTTGGGAGAGGGGAAAAAACCTCAAAGCCTATAAGAGCCTAATCGATGATTATCTTGCAAGTAAGGCGTCAAGGGCGTCGCCAACTCACGTAGGGGAAAATGTCATGGGCAGCTTTCCAAACATGCTCCATGATCTCTTGGACGCGCCCCATGGCGTCCTGGCAAACCTCCCAACACCTAGCGCCATGGACGGCCCCATGGTCTTATCCGCGCCAAGTGACAAGCTCGCCCGTGCCTATGTTGGCCCATGGATAGCCCTCGCCGGCGCCCATCCACAGGCAGATGCCAATAGCGCCGCACGTGCAGACTCCGATGCTAATGACAAGGTTGCTTCCAATGGACATGCTTCTACCTTGTAGGAATCTAAGTCCTTTTTATTCTAAATATAGAGTAGTTTTACTTCCTGCATTTCTACTATGTCTCTCTAGCTTAGTTATGTCAACTCATGTAACATTTGTTTATTTTTTTAAGAATTCTTAGGGAGATCAAGTAGTCAAACTTTCAAGCAAGCAAGAAATTCTCTGTATTGGTGTCTCTCCCTCTCAATACCGTGTTGCCTTTTTGTAATAGCTTTCATTAATACAATCAAGCTTTCTTTCATTCTCATTCTCCTTTCTGTTCTCTCAATTGCTCTTGACATTGATTTTCCCGTACGGTACTGATAAACTCGTCTAGCATATGGAGAGGACCCCAGTTGGCGGATAGTAACCGCACGAACACCGATTACTTAGTCATACGTCACCCTTCCAAGAAATCTCAGGAAGCGCCGCGTAACATTACATGTGCACTTTAATTTCTCCGTTACATGATCCCATTACTAAAAAGCAACAATATACTCTTATACTCTAGAGGAAAACATTTGAAACAAGCAAATCACTCCCTTATTTACCTGTGATTGGTGCGAGAAGATTTATTGATGTATTAGTTTTCTTTTACATAAAAATGTTCTTAATAGCATCCTCTAGCTAGCTCACCTATTCCTGAAATGGACTATCCACATGCTAGGGGAGATTAATACATATTCTTTTCGGAATGGATGTTTGGTTCAAAATTTTGATGTAGTAATCAAACATTTTAAAGAAGGTAAAACCAATATATTGTATGAAGAATTTTCTATCTGAAAATGCATTTCGTTTGGATCTCGGAATACACAAGTTTACTTGGAGATATCTTTTTTTAAAGAGTTGTTGATGTTGAGTTTTAGGATTTGTTAATTATCATTACTTGTTGTTGTTTTATTTTTTTTTTCAAAAGGAAAGTCAAAACTTTTATCTTTAGCAGTTCGTGAAATATGCGCCTGCTTCGTTTTTCAGAAAAGGCCTATGGAAAAACAAAATGCTGGAAGCAAGGCAACCCAGGCCTTTCAGATGATTACGAACACCCTTTACCGCTGCGCCAGCAGTCTCAGCTTTGGCAAGTCAAATAGCATAGGTTAGTCAGTTTTTGGGCTGGTAATTGAAAAATAGCATGTATTTATAAAGTTATTTAAATAATCACTATTTTATGCAGAAATAAAATCTGAACTAAAATACTACAACTAAAACACGAAAAATTCCAACATAATATGCCGGAGTATGAAACTCTTGCGTATAAACTTCCAGCAAATATATTGCATTCCAGTACACTACGAAATTCCAACATATTATGCTAGAATTTCATACGTAGAAAATTCAAATTCTAGCATATTATGCTGAAAATTTTTCGAATTTTTAAGGATGAGTTTTGTTTAAATTTTATTCTTACATAAAAAAGTAAATAAATTTCAATTACATTTTAAAATTATGGCTAACTTTTAATCAGCAGTTATTTTATTTTTTTTTCCCTTTGTCAACGGTGTTCAAAGGCCTGGGTTATCTGAAAATTGATAACATAACTCATCTAGAGCTCTAATATTGAAATTTAGATGACTCCGAATTAAATAACCACATTCATACAGGTGATCTCAACACTTTGTCCTAACCAACTGATCTTCTAACTTAGGAAACTGGAGAGATTATCTGTAGAAGTTATTAAACTCAAAAAAGGTACGCAATTTTCACATTAGTTCATGATTTCAAAATAAACTGAATGAAGCAACCTAACACTCTATTTTCTTATTATTTTTTCAATCCTGTAACCTAACACTAAGTCTCTTTTTGTTTAAGATACTTTTGTCCAGAGGTGCAACAAAAAATAGAAAAATAAAAGTGAAAAAGGAACCAACGAATACTTTTCGGGGACTACTAGCTTAAAACAAAAACATATCCTGGCATATTAATCAGAAAATGTTGGAACAAACATATGATATTTCATTTCCAACGAGTATTTGGAACTTGATTGCTCAAAGGATTGATCCGAGATCTTATGCAAAGTTAACAAAGCTTCTTTCTGTTCTTACCGAGTTCCACAAGCATAGTTAACAAAGCTTCACACATTTCACTAGCATCCGGTTCATTCGGGTCCTTTTTCCATGACGAATATACCATCCAAGCATGATCAAGCTTCATGTCTGGTTTTACAACCACTGAACCGGGCACTTCAGCATCACGACAGGTCACTAAACCGTCACTCTTCTCTCCATACCTTAATTGCAGGTGGAGTGCACAAAGAGCGAGTCCAGCAGAAACAGGAACTATAACAGGCACCTTGCAGCCTGCTTGGATGACATCGGCTGAGTCATTGTCACCAAATCCAGGAAAAGGTAGCCAAGGAAGTTCAGCATGTGCAATATGGGACATTGTTGCGATTACGTTCAGTGCTATACTGGCTTCAGAATGGAAGGAGATGAGAGGAATATCGTCAGGAAGCTTGTGGTTTTTTATGAACTCTTGTCGCTTCTCATACGTGAGATCCTCTAATGCCCGTATGTCACCCTAATAAAGAATGAAAATATGGCATGTTAAAAATATTGAGTATACACTTATTATGCCACATAAACTTCCATGTAAAAAACAAACAAAACAACACTTGTGAAAGAGAAACATAAAACAGGTATGCAATGGTTAAATGTAGAATAGTCATTAGA
Source organism: Nicotiana glauca (assembly GCA_026770625.1). Taxonomy (NCBI): domain Eukaryota; kingdom Viridiplantae; phylum Streptophyta; class Magnoliopsida; order Solanales; family Solanaceae; genus Nicotiana; species Nicotiana glauca. The sequence goes on along the minus strand of MU688365.1, from coordinate 71,052 downwards.
CTGTTGACAACAAGAAAAGAGAATACTGAAAGCCATTTAAATCAACAACAATATTCACACCATTGGGAAAATTGTTTAATCGTGGCACTATTGAAAAGCCATCCCACAAATGCGTTCTAAAATGTGTAACGCATCCGGCATTGATAGAATATTTGGGGTTAGGGATGAGGAATTTAAATGTCACCAGAGGTACATATTAAGTTTCTTAATAACCAAGTATTTTTGACTAATAATTATTTTCACTTCCATTTCCATATGTTCTAGTCCTTTACCGTAAAACCAGCATAACCTTGGAAAGTAATGAACTTGAATAGTTATAGGTTGTATATCAAAGAAATATAGCATCCAGCATAAAAAAGGACAGCCCGGTGCACCAAATTCCCGCTATGCGTGGGTCCGTGGAAGGACCGGACCACAAGGGTCTATTGTACGTAGCTTTACCCTGCATTTCTGCAAGAAGCTGTTTCCACAGCTCGAACACGTGACCTCATGGTACCATGGAAACAACTTTACCAGTTACGCCACGGCTCCCGTTCAAATCTTGCATCCACCATGATCAGTTAATTTGTGAATAAAGCATGCATAGGTATCATTAAATAATCTAAACAGGATGCTCCCAGATGATGCTTATTTTTCAGCTTTTGATGTTATCAAGAATTAAGACAAAACTGTTCGTTTTGAAAAACTTTGTAAGTATGCATTATAAGACAATATCACGGCAATTACTCCAAAGGTATAGACTAAGAGCATCAATGTTTGGGAAATTGAAAGCGATCATACTGCTACAGTAAGCCCTTTAACTGGCTCTGGATTCCAACATGCAAAAGAGTTGGCCATTTCAACAACGAAATTGTTTAACTAAACCAAAATAGTCGTGAGACAAGGCATTACCTTAATTAGCTTGCATATTAAAAATTCCATGATCCTTCGCGTTTCCTTGTCAGCAATCTGGCCTTCACGAAGAATATCTGATGCAACAGGCGTCCCACCATAAGGGCTCTGCACAAATGCCAGCCCTGCAACTTTATCCTTTAATTCATGCCAATATTTTGACAAAGCAGCGGAGGCGTCGACCCCACCCTTACTGTGACCAAGCAGCATCACACGTTTGCCAGACCCCCAGTGTAACTCCTCGATGTATTGCTTCAATTCCCATGCATTTTGTTCCACGGATGCCTTCATTTAGTGATAAATGATCCAACAGTAACAGAGAATCATCGTTTGAAGAAGATTAAAAGAACTTCCTGAGAGCAAATTCACTATACTAACAGATGAGATTTCTTTTAACTACTCTCTCCGTTCCAATTTATGTGAACCTGTTTGACTGGGCACGGAGTTTAAGAAAAAAATGAAGACTTTTGGAATTTGTGGTCCTAAACAAATCCAAATGTGGCCCAGAGTATTTGTGTGGTTATAAAAGCTTCTCATTAAGGGTAAAATTGTAAGTTTAAGCTAAATTGTTACCAAATTTAGAAAGGGTTCATTCTTTTTGGAACGGACCAAAAAGGAAATAGGTTCACATAAACTGGAACAAAGGGAGTATGAGTTATGACTAGTAGATACCTCACTATGAATCTTAGCAATATGGCAAGTTAGTCCCATCTTTGAAAAGAACTTCTTAGTGCTCACAAAATATAAGGGACCGTGATTGCTGAAAAACCCTGTACAATGATGTTACGGATCAAAAAACCAATTTTAAGAGAATGGAATTTGAGACACGTTTAGAATCTGATTATGGTAGTACTAAGCGGGAGATTTATCAAACCCGGAATTAGTAGATAAACAAAAGAATCCGGTAGTGTGTGCTGTCCATTCCTACAGAAAAGGAAGACAAAAGAAAAAATAAGTGTGTGGTTAATTGGCAGGTGGGCATTTGCAATGAAAGATTCGAATTGATTTAAAGACTGAACTAGGCTGTCATCTGAACAGCAGTCACAAAATCATATGAATTTTATTCATAGCTAGAGAAGATCCAGCTAACATAGTTGTATGATGCCTATAGGACTCCAAAGTTACGTGGACTAAAGACACTCAAAAGAAGTGAAGATAATCTCTTTATGTTTTCACGTGTCCTTCTGCAATAACAAAATCCACTTGCTGAAGAAGCAAACAGTTAGATGATATCTCCAAATGCAATGGCTTTGATCCCTCAGCTATATTAATCAAAATATGATTCTTTCAGTTTATTTATGAAGGGAAATATCAGAGAGAGAAAAATGACTCTCAATCTTAGCAACACGTATGTATACAAAACGAATGTAATGCCCTCAAGTACTGACAGACCAAATAGAAAATGCAAAATAAAATGTCTATGCTGGTCCCTCCTTTATTTCTAATTACCAAAGAGAATCCTTCAGGAAAGGCAAAAGCTAAGAGCTATAAGAGAATACGACTTAGTGTTAAGACTTGAAACAAGATGATCTTTCATTACTTGTCATATTTGCATGAAGAAGTCATAATCAAATAAGCTGTCAACAACATTAAATAAAAGAGCAATAATTTGTATTGCTGAATTTTAGCCTTTTAAATTAGTGATGTGCTATATACAATTTGAAAATCAGTAAAATGACAAGCATAAAATGTTGTTTGGTATATTTCATTCAAGTTGGTAGGACTATCACTTTGAGGAAGTTATGATCATGACTATCACCTTAAGGAAGCTACAGATCACTTCTTTCATCATTACACAGAGTAGCAAAAAATTTAGAGGAATCTACACATTTAGAGCAACAGCACCAGTCGCGGGGTTCTAAGTTGGGGCAATGAAACAGCAAGCAGCTCAGTGCAATGAAACATGCAACAGTTCCTGGAAAAATCTCGTCAGCTGAACATAGAACCATTTCGTGATAATTTAAGTGCGTCCAGTTGGCTTAGTATCATATTCAAGTTATTCAGCACCCATCCCAACCGATAAAAGAGAAACATGACCAAGAACTCACCCCTATATGTTCTCTTTATTCGGAAAAAATACAATTTTCAAAGATAAAAACATCTAGCTTTTTTTTCCCCTATATTCCGAAGTGACTAGGAAGATCCACCACTTTACCTAATATCTTGTAGTAGTTCTCTAAATCTAGCTGAGCCATCAACTACAGGAGCCATTTCAGGAGCTCGTTGCATCCACCCAATGTCATCAGAAGATCCATGCAAGGTTTTACGGATACGAGATATAACACTGAAGAGATTAATGAAGAGTAAGTAAAAGAAACAAAACAGTATGCTGCTAAAAGATTGAACGTCAAACGGACGAAATGACCTGAAATCCTTATCAAGCTTTAAATATTTATCATTTTTACCAACAGTGAGAGAGTGATTACTAACCTCTGAACTCGAACTAGAGCACTTCGGATATGAGATATAAAACATCTCCAAGAGGCCACCATAAGTTTCCAAGCAAATCTTACACCATATACTGGAAGCATCAACCTACAACCAGATCAACCAACTGCAGAATAAATTAGGACAGTCATGGCTATGTAATGGTGGAAAGAGATATGTGTTAATAAATAAATAAATAAAAAAACCACGATAAGATGATTTCTTAAGTTGGAGTTCTAATTCTGGTTCTAAAAATCAAGGAATCCATAGAGATCCTGCATAATGACTTTGAAGAGGATGAGAAAAGGCACACATATTAAAAGATTACCCTTCAAAAATGAGGCTGAAACCTCCATAACTTTGATTACTTCTCACAATCTCTAATCTTGAATTTACAATTAAGCTATCATTGAGATTGGAGGCGCTTCTTTCACCAATTATAAGGCGTGTTCCTTGGTTGGACACTCTTGAAGAAAATGAGGAAGCTTCATGAACAGATCTGTAACCCCTGTTACTGGTGAAGGTTACATGCTGACCACCAAAGCCAACTAAATTTTCCGACCACCCAAAGATATCAATGCAGATAAGATCTTCTGCAATAGAATCACATGAACAGAAACCTTTATCACCTATGTTGTGCAGACTCTCCAAAATGTAGCCGCACCCGTGTCGGATCCTTCAAAAATACTCTACTTTTGGAGGATCCGACACGTATCCTGCCACATTTTCGGAGAGTCCGAGCAACATAGTTTATCACATCGGAAGCCGTAAGCATAGAAAATAAAACAATATATAGATGTTCAGGGGTTGTATAATTTTGTGCATGCATAAGATCAATTCTTTAGAGAACTTACCAATAAATTGAACAAATTGCTGGGTTATATAAGAGCTCAAGCTTGCAAGTTGTAAAAATGCGTCCTCCATGTTTCATCAGAAGAAAAATTTATCAAGATCTTTTCATTTCAGATATCATCATCAATCTCAGAAGAAACCTGCAACGGACCAACAAATGGATTCATAAATCAGATCAGGCAATTCAAGCACTGTAAAAATATATGGAGCTTACAAAACATGTTGTCGCACTAAACAGCATAAAGCCCCAATTTATCTTATATGTAATATAAGATAAATTTAGTAATGAGTAAAATGCACTTCACAGTTACTGGTCAGGGAACACCAAGGATTTCTCCATAGAAATACTAATCTCCCATATTACATTCAACCCAAAGAGAACAAACTATGCCAACTTCATTTAAAAATAACAACAGAAACAAACTCAACGTATCTGAGGGAAGATAAGTTCATTTCAATGCAAGAGTAGTCGTGAATACAACACGGGGTTTCCTAAATACTGGATGAAAACTGAGAGAAGGAAGACCTCAATAAAACTCAAAATTCAATCAGTGCAACAACAACAACAACAACCCCGTATAATCCCACTAGTGGGTCTGGGGAGGATAGTGTGTACACAGATTTTATCCTACCCTGGGATAGAGAGGCTGTTTCCAATAGACCCTCAGCTTCATCCCTCCAAGAACTCTCCATCTTCCTCTTGTGGTGACTCGAACTGCAACCCAACACTCAATCAAGGCAAAGCACTAAAATTTATCAACAAAAATAAGAAAGGAAAGGTCACCAGTGTTTTAATTTCTACAAGGCAACCAGACCTCCCAAGCACCTACTGGAATGCATAGTAACTGCTAAAATCCAGATTTTTTCCTAGCTTTGAAGAGAACGATAACACCCAATCTTGCAATTTTTCAATCCCTTCAAACAGAATAGTCCGTTGAAACCAAAAAAACACACACACACGCATGACATCTTCCAGTAGCAAAATAATCTGATAGAGATACTCAAATCACTTGAAATGTTAACCATATCCAGTTGGATTTTCAGTAATTACAAGAATGGTACTAACAGAGATATCTTCCTAGAGCAACAAAAGCAAATGCTTCCTAAATCCCCCAACAAAACAAAGTGAAAACAGGACAGGATCAGTATAATTGAAATGCATGCAATTAAATTTCAATGTAAGCTGTTAATGAGACCAAGACCCACAAAGAAGAGACCAACTTACATTGGGATGTGAGAATTGAAGCGTCACATTCAAAGAAACCCAAGAGCAGCCTATTCTTTAGGAGCATGACAACCACCCCATAAATATAGCCAAAGCAAAATGGCAAAATCTACATCTATCCCAATTACCAATAAAGCACAAATTTATCAAAAACTATAAAATAATACTCACGATCTGCATGAGAAGAAAAAAAAAGAATAAAGAAAAACTAACCGAATAAAATAGGAGGCCATTGATTGGAACTGGAATGGAGCTATTAATACTGATGTGGACGAATTAAGCTATCTTTATCCACAAGCTGCAACATAATGGCCCACTTGGTGTCACTTTCAGACCAAGAATCTTAACTTAAACAAATGGTTTTCTTCAAATTTCAAAAAAGCCCTCCAGTCCAATTTTTGAAAAAAGCAAATGGAATTTTTAGTTTTAACCGACCTTGTTAACTGTAAAAAACTGAAAATGGTGAAAAAAGAAAAGAAAATGTGTAACTGAAAAGCAGTGATAGTGTTTGGTTAATTCGGGACAGCGTGAGGATCTAAGAGCACACGTGTTGATAAATGGATTGAGTGTTGAGGCAGTCAGCAGGGAGGTAAATGGGACCCATTTAAATCTGTCAGCTTTGATTGCTTTGCGATAGAGGAAAGTACACATGGATTCTTGATTCTCTTGCTGATAAATGTAAAGAGAGCGGTTCTACCTACTTACTTTCGTGAGAGGGCTTTAATTGACTTTGAGGATGAGGGAACCCATCGTGGAGGAAAATGCTTATTGAAAATTTTATAAAATTTTCCGTGCAAGTTGCATCAACGAAGGAGAAGGGAAAATCATAAAAGTAAGAGAAATGTATTTTGTTATGAGTAGTTTATAGATATGGATGCGTGAATATTTTATGGATGGATTTTCATACTTTATGTGCATCCTATGTGTACGGGGTCGAATTTGACCGATTACGTCCCTAAGCCAATACGATCGACCGCCTAACATATGTGGGTCCTGACAGAAGGATGACTTAGGGGTAATAGGAGGGACGACTCCATAATCACGTCGGCCCCTCTATAGCATGTATTTTATTTCTGTCTTTTAATATTTATAGAAGTATCCCCTACTATATAAAGGGGATCTGAGCTTTGTAAAGGGGGATTCATTCATTTTTGGAAATACAAGCTCTCTTGCTCTCTCGTCTCTCTAAGATTATCTCTCTCTCTTTCATCTCTCTAAGATTATTACTGTCTCCCTTTCTCTCATATATACTATTGTTACAAGAATCTGTTATCAAAGATCATCTTATGGTTTATTATTGTCGATTACGATTTATCCATTTATCTTTATTGATTGATTTGCTTAAAAAGTGTTTAACAACTTTTGAGTCAAACAATTTGGCGGCATATATGGGGATTTCGATAGTCGAAATCATAGTTCATGTGACGACCCAAAGGGTCATCACTTATTTTCTTATCCATTCCGAGCTTTCGAGGTCTTGAAAACCTCATTTACAGTCGCCTCGATTTGCGTGCGCAGTCCGTACGCGTAGCTGGAAGCTCAAATATGAAATTCTGTGAAAATTTGCTAAGTTTTGATATTAAAATGAATAAATTTAACTTCGGTCAATATTTTGGGTAAACGGACCCCGGACCCGTGATTTGATGGTCCCGGAAGGTCCGTAGAAAAATATGGGACTTGGGCGTATGCCCAGAATCGAATTCCGAAGTCCCAGGCCTGAGAAATGAATTTTTTAGTAAAATTATTTTCTGAAAATATTTAAGGAAAATAAAAATAAAAACTAATTGAAAAGTGATGGTATCGAGACCGTATTTATGTTCCGGCGCCCGGTACAGGTCTTATATGTGATTTAAGCGCTTTCTGTAAAGTTTGGTTGAAAACGGATGTCGTTTGATGTGTTTCGGGCTTAAAATGGAAAATTTGAAGTCTTATGAAATTTGGAAGAAATCATGGATTTTAAGGCTTAATTCATTGTTTCTGATGTTATTTTGGCGATTTGATCGCAAAGTTAAGTTCGTAGGATGTTGTTGAGTTAGTGTATGTGTTTGGTTAGGAGCCCCGAGGGCTCGGGAGTGTTTCGGAAGTGTCTCGGAGTGATTTCGGACTTAGAAAAATTTAAGAAAATTGCAGAAATAGTACCCCGTGAACAGTACCCATAAATAGTACCCCGTGAATAGTACCCCGTGAACAGTACTCCTGAACAGTACCGTGAACAGTATCACATGAACAGTAAAAACGCGTGAACAGTACCCGACGATTTTTTGGACAGGACATTATATTCTGAAAAAGGGAAAAAGTCTCATTTTCCATTTTTTTAACGAATTGGAGCTCGGGAAGAGGCGATTTTCGGGATACTTTTAGAGAAAATAATGGGGTAAGTGTTCTTAACTTAATTTTGGTTAGATTACCCGAATCTATTACTAGTTTTGGCATTTAATTGGTGATTTTAGTTGAGAAAATCTTGAAAACCCTCTTGGTTTAATTTGAAGATTTGAGGGTCGAGTTGATGTCGGATTTTGATAAAATTAGTATGGTTGGATGAAGTTTTATATTCCGTAATTTTTGTCGGGTTCCGAAACGTGGGCCCCACAGGCGAATTTTAGTGCAAATTTCGGATTTTAAATGAAAAATGTAGAATTTCATATGGAATTAATTCCTATAATTTTTATTGACTTAATCAAATTGTTTATGACTAGATTTGAGAATTTCGGGCACAAATTTGCGAGACAAAAGCTTGTTGGAATTTTGAATTGGTTGCAAAGCGAGGTAAGTGTTTGATCTACCCTAGCTTGAGGCAATAGGAGTTGAGTCATATTTGTTACTTGCTAATTGTCGAGTACGATGTATAGGCATGGTGACGAGTATCTATACATTGGTGTCTAGTATGACCGTGAGTCTTTACATTACGAATATTTGGATTTTGCTATATCTTTCATGTTTGAATGATGATTTCTATTAAAAATTGAGAAAGTATATGAGATGATTGAACCTTTTGGAGCATTGGCTCAAGTAGTGAAATGAATTACGAGTAAAAAATGAAAGAAAGTGAAAGAAGTATTAAATAATTTCCTTGCTGAGATATTTTGTTAAATTGTTGGCATCTCCCTTGTCGGGAATTTTATTGCTTAATTGTTGTACCCTTGTCGGGGTTTAATTGTTTAAATGTGTTCCTTTGCCGGAATTTCTATTACCGTTTTATTATTCCCTTGCCCTTGTTTGAAATTGTTGTTTGGGTGAGGAAAAATGTAAAAGCACGGAGGGTGATGCCGTGCGCTTATTGCTGTTTTTTATGATTTCTTATTGTTATCAGTTTAGGGGCATTAATTGTCTTATTCTACTAGTACTGTGATTCTTTACGTGACATTTTCCTTTACCGTGTTGCTTGTTATTATTGAATTTATGCCATAATTGGTACATGTTTATGTGAATTAATTGCTAGTTGTCATTATTTATTTTTCTCAGTGAATCATAACTTTTGTGCACTTGTTGTCTTTTGAATTCGTATTAATTGTTGTGTTTGTTAGAATAAATTATATTTGGAAGAACTGTTGACTTAATGAAATGGGAGCGGGTGGTACGCCTACCACAAGATATTGATGAAATGGGAGCGGGTGGTGCGCCTACCACAAGATATTAATGAAATGGGAGCGGGTGGTATGCCTACCACAAGATATTGATGAAATGAGGGCGAGTGGTACGCCTACCACACATGATATATTGAAATGGGAGCGAGTGGTACGTCTACCACAAATGATATATTGAAATGGGAGCGATTGGCACGCCTACCACAAATGATATTAAAATGGGAGCGAGTGGTACGCCTACCACAAATGATATATTGAAATGGGAGCGAGTGGTATGCCTACCACAAATGATATATTGAAATGGGAGCGAGTGGTATGCCTACCACAAAATATATAATGAAATGGGAGAGAGTGGTACGCCTATCACGAGATATTATGAAATGGGAGCGGGTGGTACGCCTACCACGAGATATGAGAAATGGGATCGGGTTGCACGCCTGCAACAAGATGAGATGAATATGAAAGTTGTCTTTATTTCTTATTTCCGTGTTAGAAGTTAAACTGTAGATTGTTTCTCTATTATTCCTGATATCCTTTTTATATCTGATACCCCTGAAGCATGTTCCCTTCCCACATTGACTGATTGTTTTTTTGTACTTTCTTGTTTTGTGTGTGTGTGTGTGTGTGTCTATATATATATATATATATATATATATATAACTGCACAAGATTAATTGGGTGTCTGGTCCTAACCTCGTCACTACTTCGCCGGGGTTGGCTAGGCACTTTCCAGCACATGAGGACAGTTGTGCTGATACTTATCACGACCCAAAATCCACTAAGGGTCGTGGTGGCGCCGGACACCTCTGTCAGGCCAGCCAACTAACTCATCAATTAATTTCTCTTTTAATACTTTTGAAAATCTAGGGTTTTTCCTTCCATTTTTATAAATAAAAATTCATTACTAGAATTCAAATTTAAATA
>MU688365.1:34101-60235 GCA_026770625.1 Nicotiana glauca | reverse complement strand
TTTATTATTTCATCAGTTCATATAAAGCCACGTAGGGCTAATTCCACATTTACAAATTTCCAAGTAATAAATAAACATGCGCAAATCACGCCGAGGTCGACGACCTGCTCCAATAGAATATAAATTGTGCACTGCCGAGGGTCGAGCGGCACGAACAATAGATGCATCTATTATCACCGAGGCGTTCGGCCCGTTCCATAATTAAACACATATCCTGCTCGCGAATCATCCTTGCGACGCAGGCACACATAAAGTACATGCTCAATCAGTCACATAAGAATTTATCAGGAAATATTTATTCAAATAAAACCAATTTTCCTTTAACAATTTAAGAAATGAAGTTTAATTCTTTTAGAAATTTACTTACTAATTCGATGTGAGTTAAGAAATTCAAGCTACCAATGTGTTCATAATTAACCTACGTACACATGCTTTTGGGTCCTAACTGCCCGAAAAATAGCATAATAGTAGCTACGTACGGATTCTCGTCACCTTGTACGTACGTAGCCCCCACAAATAGGAGCACATAATCAATTACTTTACCTATGGGGTAAATTCCCCCTCACAATATTAGAAAGGAGACTCACCTCGCTCCGAAGACTCGCAACCGGCATTCTACACCCTTCCGAAGGCTTGAACCAATGCACAATGCGCCAAAACTAGCCAATGATCATGCAAATTCATTAATATATGCTCAACTATATCTTACAACTCAATTTATAACCATTCCTAACCCCGAATGAGAAGTTAACCAAAATGCCCTCGGCCCCACGTGCCCGGAAATCCGAAATTTCTCGAAGATAAAGGTTACCCATGACCTTAGGAACTCAAATATATGATTTTCTCCTAATTTCATACTCAAAATTGTGGCTAAAATCCAAGTTTATAATTTTTTCTAGGTTTCCAACCAAAACCCCAATATTTACACTAATTCCCATGCTTAATCTCATACATGATCAATATATTTAACTTATAATAGGTGGGAATAACTTACCTTAACATTGATGGCGAAAATTCCCTCCTTGAAGCTCTCCACAATCGCCCCAAACCATGAAAAATATGAGAGAAATGAACCAAATCACGACTTAAATTAAGCTTCTGCCTTCAGTCGTTTCTGCTTCTGCGGAATTATTACCGCTTATGCGGTTCCGCTTATGCGGATTCTTGGCCGCTTTTGCAGTCCTGGGCTTGGCCCCATTTTCCGTTGCGGTGCCCCCTACTGCTTTTACGCCTCCGCTTTTGCGGATACCTGACCGCATAAGCGGTCCCTGCTCCCTTCACTGCCAACCGCTTCTGCGGTTACTTCCTCGCTTTTGCGGGGCCGCTTCTGCGGTTCCATTTCTGCAGAAGCGGAAATACCAGATACCAGCAAATTCAGCTCTTCCAAAAATCTAATTTTTGATCCGTTAACCATCCGGAATCCACCCGAGGCCCCCGGGACCCCAACCAAACATAACAACCAATCCCAAAACACATTACAGACTTGCTCGAGGCTTCAAATCATATCAAACAACGCTAAATTCATGAATTACACATCAATTCAAGCTTTATGAACTTTGAACTTTTCAACTTCTATTTTCGATGTTTAAACCCATCAAAACACGTCTGATTGACCTCAAATTTTGCACGCAAATCATATTTGACATTACGGACCTACTCCAACTTCCAGAATTTGATTCCGACCCCGATATCAAAATGTCAACCCCCAGTCAAACTCTCAAAACCTTCAACTTTCTATCTTTAGCAAAATGGCTTCAAAATGGTCTACGGACCTCTGAATTCACTTCCGATCATGCCCCTAACTCCAGAATCACTATACGGAGCTATTCACAGTCTCAGAATTCCAAAAGGATGTTAATAACACTAAAATGCACTTCAAACCAAACTTATAAAATTCCTTCTGAAATACTAACTTCCACAATAGGTGCCAAAATGCTCCCGGGTTATCCAAAACCCGCATCGGGCATACTCTCAAGTTTGAAATTATCATACGAACTTGCTGGAACCTTCAGATCCCGATTCCGAGGTCGTTTACTGNGGGACTTGGGGATTCCAGATCGAGTCCCTTCAGGGAAAACCAAACGGATGGTTAAACCCCAATTTCCTAATCTTCAGAGTTCAAGAACTCATTTCTCATGGACCAATCGTATGGAGACCTCTCAATAGACCAATAAGTAATTCAACTACTTAAACAAATTAAACTAGCCAATAAAACTGGACCTAGATATCAAATTATTCCCAACATGGATCTGCAAATCTATATGACCATTTCCTATTAAAGCTAAATGTATCCCATTCTTGCAGGTTTCAAGTTTATGCAATTCGAACACATCAGACCATTTCCAGTCACAGTTTTTGCATAACGGATATTAAAACTAAATCCAATGTGCATCATACAACTATTCCAGGATTCACTTTATGTTACAAACCAAATTTTACAACCCATCAGTGAATAAAATTGAAGGGAACAGGGTAATCAAATTAACTACATGGACAATACAAAAGATAACACTCAGTAATTGAAATATCCTATGTTTCCATCTTAATTGATCAAATTGTAATCCTTCATATACCAAATATATGGGAAATACCTGGAAAGTATAGTGAAACAAAGCAAAGGGAAGTCAGTAGTCGAGCAGTAGCAGAAGTATAGTATCTTAGCAACAAAATCAAACCCAGAATTGATACACAACAAACCACAAAAAAGAATCTCACTTGAACAATAACCCAGCATACTTGACACACTAAGTTTTAAAACCAAGTTCAAATCAATTTTAACTTCCACAAAGGAGAACTACTATTTTCAAACTCTGTAAGAATCAGAAAACAACGAGAATTGATCAAATAGTAGAAGTTTTCTTTCCCTTTTAGTATTTCAAAAATCTGACCTCCTAAACCTTCAACGCTAGACTTATATCTACCATGTATACCAGTGTGTATCAAAGTATACATCAGTGTATTTTTCCACTCAAGGCTCTCCGGGTTCTCTGTTTTTCCTCTCTATCTCTCTCTATATTTCTGTGTATTTTCAGTGTGTTTTCAAGTTGAAAATTGCTTAAACCCAATGTCCAGTTTTCAGAATGTCTAAGCTCTTAGACTCTCTCTTATCTCAGAATCTCTCTCAATTTTTTGTTCTCCCTTAAGGTCTCTACTGATCTTTGTATTTATACCCAAAACTAAAACCTTTTTCCAGCCCCCTTTCTTCTTTACAGTTGTCTTTCAGCTTTTGTTGTTTTTCCCTCCCATGTTACCTTATTTTCCTGCTCCTAAAAGCACTGAACATGGTGTCTTTTGCACTACTGATCCCCTTTCTATTATTTTAATTCATCAGTATGGGCATTCCTTATTTTAATCCTGGAGTGTCCATATTCCCAAATTAATTCCCCTTAAATCCTGTGTTGTTTAATCACCCCTAAGATCTGAATTCTAACAATCACAACAAATCAATCACAAAAGTAACCAAATAGCAAAAACAAGAGCTTTAAAACACTCCTAATTCAAACCATTTCTAAACCAAAGTGTGGACTATGAAGTCTTTTTTTTTAACTATTATTCATTTTGTGTTAACTAAACCTCTAATCAGAACTAAACTAGGTTCATCATACTAATAAATCCCAGTTCAAGCTAATTAACAGGAAACGCCATAAACTAAAACNTTCAATCCTAGTTCATTCTTTCAACTTTAAGCTTCCGAAATGAGAATTCTCTTCCCAAATCAACTCTAGACTTCTCAAAATTCAATTCCGACCACGTGTACAAGTCATAATGCCTGAAATGAAGCTGTTCATGGCCTCCGACTACTGAACGGAGTGCTAGTACTCAAAACGACCGGTCGGGTCGTTACAATACTACACTTTGTGCTCTTTTGCGCAGATACAGGTTTTGGACAGCAGTATCAATAGCGCAGGTGTTAGCACTCAGACCAGCGAGACACCGAGGTAGCCTTGCAAGCGTTCGCAGGCCCGGCGTCTCTTCTATCTTTATTCCAGTCTGTTATCTCATGTATTTCGAGACAAACAGTTATATTTTCTTTTGGACATTGTATTTAGCACTCTTAGTAGTTCGTGAGTACGTGACACTAGTTGGCTTGCCTAGCTCCTACTAGTAGGCTCCATCACGACTCCCGATGGTAGAAAATCTAGGTCGTGACAGTTCATACCTAGGATATCAAAAACAACATTCATTTCCCTTCATACTCCACAGAAATCGGCAATGGCAGAGAAAGAAGCAAGGTTGAAGATGATAGCAGACGTCTCAAGTAACCTCATGGTTTCACTCAATGAAGTCGGTAAGGAAAATACCGCGTGTCATACCTCCTTTTTACCTACCCCCGGAAGAGGGTATAATCAAGGAAATTTTTCCAATTAAAGGATAATCGAAATGAGATTCATTTTTTATTAAAAATCAGAGTCACCACTTGGGAAATTTATGGTGTCCCAAGTCACCGGTTTAAATCCCAAATCGAGGAAAAGATTTGACTCTGTTTAACAGTCCGCGAACCAGAAATTCGGATAAAGAATTCTGTTAACTCAGGAGAAGGTGTTAGGCATTCCCGAGTTTTGTGGTTCTATCACGGTCGCTCAACTGTTATATTCGTCTTAGTTATCTGATTTTATATAGTTTGAACCTATAGTGCAATTTTATAATTATTTATCGCTTTTCATTAATTTTAAGAAATGTTGAACGTCGTGTAAAACATGACTTTGGTTTGTGTCCCATGAAATGCACCCACAATTCGAAACACATTTTATTCAAAGCTTTTGGGATTTGAATTTGGGTCACATGAAATGCACACCCGAATTTAGGAAGGTAATGTTATTAAAATACGCGTCTGAAGCAACTATGTGTTTGCACTTTGCGAGGGCCATGAAATTTGCTAAATGACATGCCTCGAATTCTAAGGATCAAGACAAAATTAATCGAATGAGGGTCTTGCAATTGAGATTTTTGTTTGTCACATCGCACCTCAATTTATTCTAATCTGAAGATTTATATAATAACTCAGGAAGGCCATAATTTATTATTGGGTTTGAATGGCGTATCCTAGCTAATAAAAAACCTAACTCATTAATTAAAGAAAGCTTATGGAATTATAATGACCCTAGGCTCATAGTTCAGCAATATTAATTAATAAGAAATTCATCACGTGAAACAATTGCCCAAAGAAACTAAATTGACGAAACAATTGAAGAAAACGCCTGAGTTTGATTGATTCTTAACTGATCTTGCGTTAGGCCCAGTTCTTCATGCCAACAATCACATCTAATCCATTTGAAACTAGTTGACTAAACTATATAGGATATGCGATTGTACCACCATTCTGACCTCTAAAATTTTAATTACTTGAAAGTATAACAATTAAACTGAATTCCTGATTTTTTGTTGATATACTTTGGGCCTGGACGAGCACGTGCGGCTAAATCACTTATAAAAATAAGTGTTAGGCCCAAAAGAAACAATCTAGCTTTCAAAGTCGATTATCGGGACTTGGGGATTCCAGATCGAGTCCCTTCAGGGAAAACCAAACGGATGGTTAAACCCCAATTTCCTAATCTTCAGAGTTCAAGAACTCATTTCTCATGGACCAATCGTATGGAGACCTCTCAATAGACCAATAAGTAATTCAACTACTTAAACAAATTAAACTAGCCAATAAAACTGGACCTAGATATCAAATTATTCCCAACATGGATCTGCAAATCTATATGACCATTTCCTATTAAAGCTAAATGTATCCCATTCTTGCAGGTTTCAAGTTTATGCAATTCGAACACATCAGACCATTTCCAGTCACAGTTTTTGCATAACGGATATTAAAACTAAATCCAATGTGCATCATACAACTATTCCAGGATTCACTTTATGTTACAAACCAAATTTTACAACCCATCAGTGAATAAAATTGAAGGGAACAGGGTAATCAAATTAACTACATGGACAATACAAAAGATAACACTCAGTAATTGAAATATCCTATGTTTCCATCTTAATTGATCAAATTGTAATCCTTCATATACCAAATATATGGGAAATACCTGGAAAGTATAGTGAAACAAAGCAAAGGGAAGTCAGTAGTCGAGCAGTAGCAGAAGTATAGTATCTTAGCAACAAAATCAAACCCAGAATTGATACACAACAAACCACAAAAAAGAATCTCACTTGAACAATAACCCAGCATACTTGACACACTAAGTTTTAAAACCAAGTTCAAATCAATTTTAACTTCCACAAAGGAGAACTACTATTTTCAAACTCTGTAAGAATCAGAAAACAACGAGAATTGATCAAATAGTAGAAGTTTTCTTTCCCTTTTAGTATTTCAAAAATCTGACCTCCTAAACCTTCAACGCTAGACTTATATCTACCATGTATACCAGTGTGTATCAAAGTATACATCAGTGTATTTTTCCACTCAAGGCTCTCCGGGTTCTCTGTTTTTCCTCTCTATCTCTCTCTATATTTCTGTGTATTTTCAGTGTGTTTTCAAGTTGAAAATTGCTTAAACCCAATGTCCAGTTTTCAGAATGTCTAAGCTCTTAGACTCTCTCTTATCTCAGAATCTCTCTCAATTTTTTGTTCTCCCTTAAGGTCTCTACTGATCTTTGTATTTATACCCAAAACTAAAACCTTTTTCCAGCCCCCTTTCTTCTTTACAGTTGTCTTTCAGCTTTTGTTGTTTTTCCCTCCCATGTTACCTTATTTTCCTGCTCCTAAAAGCACTGAACATGGTGTCTTTTGCACTACTGATCCCCTTTCTATTATTTTAATTCATCAGTATGGGCATTCCTTATTTTAATCCTGGAGTGTCCATATTCCCAAATTAATTCCCCTTAAATCCTGTGTTGTTTAATCACCCCTAAGATCTGAATTCTAACAATCACAACAAATCAATCACAAAAGTAACCAAATAGCAAAAACAAGAGCTTTAAAACACTCCTAATTCAAACCATTTCTAAACCAAAGTGTGGACTATGAAGTCTTTTTTTTTAACTATTATTCATTTTGTGTTAACTAAACCTCTAATCAGAACTAAACTAGGTTCATCATACTAATAAATCCCAGTTCAAGCTAATTAACAGGAAACGCCATAAACTAAAACATGAAAGGACAACAATTTAACCTTAATTAAACCTGAGAAACCAAACTAACAGACGACCCCTAAATTGATATAAAAGGAAAACAAAAACTAAATTTGAAATTCTTTAAACATTCTGACCAAGAACAGTCCTAGGAGAAGAAGAAAAGGAAAAGAAAAATACAAACAGAGCTTAATCAGAAGAAAGAAAGAACTCACCCGGCTAGACTCGAACTATAGACTCGAATTCTCTGATTTAAGTCGCAAAATAGTATTATTCACCTGTTCTTAGTCAAGAACAGGGGAATAACACTACTTTGCGACGAAATTGGTCCTGAACCCTCACAAATACTAGAGAAGAAACTCTGCATGAATTGGTTTGAATTTGTCTTCTAGGGCTCGAACCCTTAGATTTAAGATTCGAGCCATTTTAACAAGATTCAAGGGAAACTGGTAAGGGTTTTGGGTAGAGGAAGGTGGGGAGGTCCTTTGGTGTTAATTTCAGGGTGGGTAGAGCTCGGCGGCTACTAGGGTTCGATTCTTCAAATTAAGATTCGAAGAATTCTGGTAATATTCGAGGGAGGCGGTTTGAGAGGTTGGGTTGAGGAGGTTGAGGGGAAGCTGTGGTGTTAATATGGTGGCGTTTGGCCACCGTCCGCCACCGTGGGTGATTTTCGGCGGGCGGAGGGTGGTGGCTTGAAATTCGATCTCTGAAATTAGAGACGAAGGAAAAGGGGGGGTTCTAAGGGGGGCAGGGTCTGTTTGGAAACTTATATACGGGGGGGGGGGATGTAATGAATCTAGGCCGTTCGATCTGATGAGATCTACGGCTTGGATCAATCCATTAATTGGAACGACATCGTTTTATTGCCTTGAAGACCGGATCAATCTCTGATGTAAACGGGTTGGGGTCGGAGTCGGATATGGGTTATATGCAAAGCTATGGACCGTTGGATGAGGAATAGATGGATGGATGAGATTAGTTAACGTTGAAATGACGTAGTATTCTCACCATACTACGTCATTTTAAACGTCTCAGGGACTGAAGGTTTGGACTGAGTAAGGGGTGATTTTGGGCCGGTTTTGGTTGGGTTTTGGGTGTATTTGGTTTGGGTTTTCATTTGGGCTGGGGTTTTGGGACAATTCTAGTTCCCTTCTTTTTCCTTTTTCTTTTATTTTCTTTATAAATTATGTTCAAAATTAAAAACCTAAAATTATAAAACCAAATTAACTTAAGAATACCAGTTATCTCTAAATAATAATTATTGCAAATAATTAAGTACCAAAATCATACAATTAAACCTAAAAATGCAAAGTGCATTATTTTTTATGATTTTCTAATTATTGTAAAATAAATAATTTACTATTTAACTCAAAATTATAAATTAAATCCTAAATGCGAATGTAACCTATTTTTGTATTTTCTTATTAGTTGATCAAATAAACATGCACACACACAAATACAAATAATAACTGAAAACCACGAAAATTCACAAAATTGCACACAAAGGAAAATTATTTTATTTTGAATTTTATGGGAATAATTCGTGTAGGCAAAAATCACATACTCACAGCTGCCCCTCTTTGTCAGGAAACACGAAAAGTTTTCGTGAATAGATAAAGTGAGCGGATACGAGCGATTTTTTTCTGTTTTAATATTCTGTGTGAAGCATTTCTTGAAAGATTTGACCGAACATCTGCTTCAAAGGTCTCCTACATATCCTTGGCTAAAAAGGAATCAGGTCAATGTAGTTCGGGAAGTTTAAGTAGCTGGGACTACCCTGCAACTGTGATTTCATTGTTACTGTCTTATTGATGTTGCTGCTGCTGCTTACTGATCTCCTTATTACATCATGCTAAAAGAAAGATAAAGAAGCTAAACTAATCTATAATTTATGAATTACAAAGATTTATTTTCAAACTTATTCTTGGGACTGTTGTTGCCTTGTTGACTTGTATTTCCTCCGAAGTTCCCTTGTTGTTGTCTTGCATCGAACTCTTGAGACGCTCTTTCTTTCATCAGGTGGATAATTGATTGTTGATCCTGAACTGCTTCTTCTCTTCCTGTGAAACTCGACTTGTTTTCTTTTTGAAAACTTGAATTGTCTTCCTTTGACCGTTGTTGCCTTCCCCTGGTTTTCTAGGTGGATGCCTGACTTCAAAATCTACAACTATTATTCCTTGTTAAAAACTTCAACTTTTATTCCTTATTTTCCAGGTGGACGCCTAACTTCAACTATCTTTAACTGTTGTTCCTTGTTCTCCAGGTGGACGCCTAACTTCAACTATCTTCAACTATTGTTCCTTCTTCTCTAGGTGGACGCCTGACTTCAACTATCTTCAAATATTGTTCCTTGTTCTCCAAGTGGACGCCTGACTTCAACTATCTTCAACTATTGCTCCTTGTTCTCTAGGTGGACGCCTGACTTTAAACTATCTTCAACTATTGTTCCTTGTTCTCTAGGTGGACGCCTGACTTCAACTATCTTTAACTATTGTTCCTTGTTCTCCAGGTGGACGCCTGACTTCAACTATCTTCAACTATTGTTCCTTGTTGTCCAGGTGGACGCCTAACTTCAACTATCTTTAAATATTGTTCCTTGTTCTCCGGGTGGACGCCTGACTTCAACTATCTTTAACTATTGTTCCTTGTTCTCCAGGTGGACGCCTTACTTCAACTATCTACAATTTTTGTTCCTTGTTCTCCAGGTGGACGCTTAACTTCAACTATCTTCAACTATTGTTCCTTGTTCTCCAGGTGGACGCCTGACTTCAACTATCTTTAACTATTGTTCCTTGTTCTCCGGGTGGACGCCTGACTTCAACTATCTTTAACTATTTTTCCTTGTTCTCCAGGTGGACGCCTGACTTAAACTATCTACAACTTTTGTTCCTTATTCTCCAGGTGGACGCCTAACTTCAACGATCTTCAACTATTGTTCCTTGTTCTCCAAGTGGATGCCTGACTTCAACTATTAGCAACTATTGTTCCTTGTTCTCCAGGTGGACGCCTGACTTCAACTATTGTTCCTTGTTCTCCAGGTATGTGCCTGATTACCAAAACTTGAATTGTATTCCCTAGTTCTCCAGGTGGGCGCCTGATTACCAAAACTTGAATTGTATTCCCTCGTTCTCCAGGTGAGCGCCTGATTACCAAAACTTGAATTGTATTCCCTCGTTCTTCAGGTGGGCGCCTGATTACCAAAACTTGAATTGTATTCCCTCGTTCTTCAGGTGGGCGCTTGATTACGACAAAAGTGGACAAAACAAAGAAAATTTTCTGCCCCAGTTTGGTGGCTGTTGGGTACTTGCTCTTCCTTCGCGGAAAATTTTCCGCCATCAACAACATTTCCTGCCCCTGTTTCAAAATACAGAAAAATCTGGTCAATTTAGGGTGTGCTGATTGGTTGTAATACTCCTGCTGGGGATGGTTTTCCCTTCTCTCCTTTCCATACTTGGTTTTGTTTGACTGCCTTGACCTCGATCAAGAATTTCCGACCCTCTGACCACTCCTTATCCATAAACTTCCCAAATTTTGCTTTCCACTTCTATTCTTCTTATCTGATCCCATACCTTTCATGGAATCTTAAACCATTCCATTATTAGGATTTCCAAATGACGCCTTTTACGTCTCATCATACTATCATCGGCCTGCCCTAGACACACTTTGCTTTGCACCATATTGGAAACTGGTAGTAGGATTTGAGATCCCTTCTTATTTGTTAGAATAAAATTATCATTGCAAAAGCCTTAGTCAAAAGAGAAGAAATGAAATGATTTCAAAAGACAAAAATAAAAGAGAAAATCTTCCTTTAGAAGATCGTTTGAGAAAAGAAGAGGACTTATCTGAATGGGATAACCGATCCCAATGATCATGTTTTGCATTTCGAATTAATCAACCCAATCTATTCAATTCAATCAATTTCCAACTATCTCGTTCCACGCCTCAAGATTCTCACAACCTAATTCGTTGCCGAATCACCACCTTTATTCTTCTTGATGCCTCGATGGATCGCTACCGTCAGCCTTATCTCATTCTCCCCTTTCTTTATTACTTGCCGCCTCATGGTGCCTGTGAAGGTTTTGATCAATAAGACTCTCTCTTTTTTTGGATTTCTCTCAACGTTCCTCGCCTTATAGTGCCCTTGCGAGTTTTCACCACTAAGACTCTCTCATTTTTATTTTCTTTTATCTTTCATCGCCTTACAGTGCCCTTGCGGGTTTTCACTAATAAGACTCTCTCATTTTTTTTCATTTCCTTGCTTAAACCGGAGTGTTTCCCCTGGTATGAATCATCTTTACTTGCTTGACTTGACATCTCTCGAAGACTGATCGGGAGGTCTTTCTTTGGACATTAATATGGGTTCTTGAATAAGTTTGGAGGGAAAAGGGTATTAAAAGTTCAAACCGAACTCAACGGGTTAGAATTACAACTTTTGGAACCAAATTTTTCATTACAAACACAACTTCTGGCCCAGTTTTCTTGCTTGGGGATCTTTCGAGTTTTATTTCCCTATGACCGAGCCGTGAAGCTGCCTACGTATCCTTAAGATAAATCAGGTAAAATGTAGTTCACCCCATTTTCCTTGTTTTTACAATTTTTCTTTTCACTTATTATTATATATTTTCCTTTTCTGTTTTTTTTTTTCCTTTTCCTTCCTTTTTGTTGTTGATTCCACAAGAGGGGTATGAAATAAAATGAATAAGGCTCAAATGGGGAAAACAAAGGGTAAAGTGTTTGGATAGTAGAACAAATTACCTTCGTCATTTCAGTCTCATAAACAATGCCAAATACAAATAATCACAATAAACCAAAGAAAATAATACATAGTATCTTTTGACAGCATCAGAATTAATTGCCATGTCTACGCATTTTCCTTCAATGTCTGTGAGATACAAAGTACCATTGGATAGCACTCTTGTTACAATGAACGGTCCTTGCCAATTCGAGGCAAACTTGCCTTTTGCTTCTGCCTGATTTGGAAGGATACGTTTCAACACTTGCTGACCCACTTCAAACTTTTGAGGACGTACCTTTTTGTTGTACGCTCTCGCCATTCTCCGTTGATATAACTGACCATGACACCCCGCTGCCAATCTTTTCTCATCAATCAAACTCAATTGCTCCAACTGGGATTTGACCCATTCATCATCATCAATCTCAGGCTCCGTGACAATCCGCAAGGACGGGATTTCAACCTCCGTAGGTATTACCACTTCAGTGCCATACACAAACAAATAATGAGTTGCACCTACTGAAGTACGAACAGTAGTTCGATAACCCAACAGTGTAAATGGTAACTTTTTATGCCATTTCCTGGAACCTTCTACCATTTTTCTTAATATTTGCTTTATGTTCTTATTGGCCGCCTCAACTGCTCCATTCGCCTTGGGACGATATGGGGTAGAATTGCGATGCGTAATCTTAAACTGTTAACATACTTCCTTCATCAAATTGCTGTTAAGATTAGCACCGTTATCTGTGATGATTAGCTTTGGGATTCCAAATCGACAAATGATGTTGGAATGAACAAAATCGACCACTGCTTTCTTGGTTACAGACTTGAAAGTTTTAGCCTTAACCTATTTGGTGAAATAATCAATGGTCACCAGAATAAACCCGTGCCCGTTGGATGCTGCTAGTTCAATTGGTCCAATGACATCCATGCCCCAAGCAACGAAAGGCCATGGTGCTGACATTGTATGCAATTTCGATGGCGGAGAATGAATCAAATCGCCGTGTACTTGGAATTGATGATACTTGCGCACAAAACTGATACAATCATGCTCCATAGTGAGCCAATAATATCCCGCTCGAAGAATTTTCTTTGCTAGAACATATCCACTCATGTGTGGTCCGCAAACTCCCGAATGTACCTCGGACATGACAGTCGTGGCTTCTCTAGCATCTATACACCTCAACAAATCGAGGTCCGATGTTCTTTTATACAAAACCCCTCCACTGAGGAAAAATCCACTCGCCAACCACCGAATTGTTCTTTTCTGATCCCCCGTGGCCTACATAGGATATGTTCCCATTCTTATGTACTCCTTGATGTCATGAAACCATGGTTCGCCATCAACTTCTTCCTCTATGACATTACAGTAAGCGTGTTGATCGCGAACTTGAATATGTAACGGATCAACATAAGCTTTGTCCGGATGATGTAGCATTGAGGCTAAGGTAGCCAAAGCATCGGCAACCTCATTATGAGCCCTTGGAATATGCCTGCACTCCACCGAAACCGCTAACAAAGATCATGCAAACATTGTCGGTAAGGTATGAGTTTCAAGTTCCGTGTTTCCCATTCTCCTTGAATTTGATGTACCAGGTGGTCCGAGTCCCCCAAGACCAAAACTTCCTGGACAACCATATCTGCAGCTAACCTTAAACCCAAAATGCATGCCTCGTACTCTGCCATGTTGTTTTTACAATAGAAACAAAGCTGAGCCGTAATGGGGTAGTGATGTCCTGTTTGAGAAATAAGTACAGCCCCTATCCCAACTCCTTTCATGTTTGCATCCCCATCAAAGAAAAGTTTCCAACCGGGTTTCTCAGTCAGTTCCAGCTCATCAATATGCATCATTTCTTCATCAGAAAAATAAGTCCTCAACGGCTCGTATTCTTCATCGACTGGATTCTCGGCCAAGTGATCGGCCAATGCTTGAGCTTTCATTGCGGTCCTCGTCACATAGACGATATCAAACTCTGTGAGTAAAATTTGCCACTTTGCAAGCCTCCCTATGGGCATAGGCTTTTGAAAGATGTACTTTAAGGGATCCAACCGTGAGATGAGGTAAGTAGTATATGATAACAGATAATGCTTCAACTTTTGTGCTACCCAAGTCAAGGCGCAACATGTCTTCTCAAGATGAGTGTACTTAACCTCATAAGCCATGAATTTCTTGCTGAGATAATAGATGGCATGTTCCTTCCTGCCGGTGATGTCATGCTACCCCAATACACAACCAAATGAATTATCCAGGACCGTTAAATAAAGAATCAATGGTCTCCCTGGTTCAGGTGGAACCAACACAGGTGGACTTGCCAAATACCCCTTTATCTTATCAAACACTTCTTGACACTCATTAGTCCACTTGACTGCAGCATCCTTCTTCAACAGCTTGAAAATGGGTTCACAAGTTGTCGTGAGTTGCACAATAAACCTGCTGATGTAGTTCAATCTTCATAGTAGACTCATTACCTCAGTCTTGTTCCTTGGAGCTGGCAATTCTTGGATGGCTTTGATCTCTGATGGATCTAACTCAATGCCTCGCCGACTGACTATGAATCCCAATAACTTTTCAGATGGAACCCCAAATGCACACTTGGCAGGGTTAAGTTTAATGTTGTACCTACGAAGCCTTTGAAAGAACTTCCTCAAATCTCCGACATGGTCGGCCTGCTGCTTTAACTTAATGATCACATCATCCACGTACACCTCAATCTCCTTGTGTATCATATCGTGAAATACAATGGTCATTGCTCTCATGTATGTTTCCCCAGCATTCTTCAAACCGCATGGCATCACTCTGTAGCAATAAGTTCCCCACGGCGTGATGAATGTCGTCTTCTCTGCATCTTCTTCATCCATCAGAATCTGATGATACCCAACATAGCAATCCACAAAAGATCCAATCTCATGCTTCGCATAATTGTCAATCAGGATGTGGATATTGGGTAATGGGAAGTTATCCTTTGGGCTTGCTTTGTTCAGATTGTGATAATCAATGCATACCCTGATTTTGCCGTCTTTCTTTGGTATTGGCACAACATTAGCCAACCATTCAGGATATCGAGTGACTCGAATAACCTTTGCATCCAGCTGTTTGGTTATTTTTTCCTTAATCTTCACACTCATGTTAGTTTTGAATTTTTTCAATTTTTGCTTGATAGGAGGGAATGTCAGGTTAGTGGGCAATTTGTGAACCACTAATTCAGCGCTTAAACCTGGCATGTCGTCATACGACCATGCAAACACATCTTTGTATTCCGTGAGTGTTTTGACTAATTCTTTTCGAGTTTTCGGTTCGAGATGGATGCTTATTTTAGTCTCTCTGATGTTACCCGCGTCCCCTAAATTGATGGCTTCGGTATCATTCAAGTTGGGCATAGGTTTTTCCTCAAAATGACTTAATTCTTTACTAATCTCCCAAGAGCCTCATCTTCGTCAAATTCTAACTCATAATCACACTCTACCTATTAAACTATTATCTCAAATTGATTTCTTAGATTGGGTTGAGGATTCTTTATGCACGTCATATCATTAGAACCGGCGTAAAAGGAACTGTACAGAAAATAAAAGAAGAAAACAAAAGGTAAAATTTATCAGGAGTGAAGAACAGGAAGAAATTGCATTTCATTAAAAATAAAAGACAACAAGGTTTGCACACTTAAAAACAAAGTGAAATTTGGATTACAGCCCTGAAATAATCCATACAAACTTAAAAAAAATCAAAGCAGATTACCAAGAGTCTTTTCGGGTAGGGAGAGGAGTAGCCTTCCAATTATTAATCTTCGCTTTTGGCCCGACAAACTATATCTCTGCGTGGCTAGGACCCTCGCCAAATTCTACCATGTTCACCTCGATGAACAACTACTTAAACCTTTCTATCAGATCCTTATCCAGATTAACCTCAGCACTGGGGGTTGTCGCTATTGATCGTCTTCTGGTGCCAGACTTGACAAATGACCTGGAGAGACGTGGGACCAGCTTCGAAAGGACCCACGCTCTCTATTTTAGCTTCTTGGCTTTTTTTATGTCCGCGGCTGTGGGTTGGAATCCTAGACCAAAGGTTCCCACATTTTTAGGGAGGGATACTGGTTGTATGATCCCTTGCAAAGCTGATCCTAGACCCTTTCTTGGTACGAATCCATTCTTCAGCATTTCATATGCTACCATGACCGACGCAGCTGTTGTCTTCGAATTAGGGATACACTTTCCCTCTTGCACTTTCTCGACCGTCATCGCATCAGAAACTTGGTAGACCCTTGGTCCCTTGCCATCTTCCATCTCGATAACTGGCATAATGGTGTCGCTGTATGCACACAAATTGTCTTCCCCGTGCACCATTATCTCCTGCCTGTCCCATTCGAACTTGATCATCTGGCAAAGAGTTGACGGTAGTACTTTAGCAGTGTGGATCCATGGTCGACCCAATAGCAGATTGTATGAGATGTCTATATCCAGCACTTGGAATTCCATTGTGAACCCCACTGGTCCTATCGTCAATTCCAACACTATATCCCCGATTGAGTCTTTGTCCCCTCCGTCAAATCCTTGCACACAGATACTATTCTTGTGGATCCTCCTGTTCTCTACTTTCAGCTTGGTCAGATTGGAGAGAGGAGAGATGTTCGCACTTGAACCGTTATCAACCAATACCCATATGACCACAGAGTTCTCACATTTCACTGCCAGATAAAGGGCTCTGTTGTGTTCTGTACCCTCTATGGGTAATTCATCATCATAAAAAGTGACCCTATTCACTTTGAATATTTTGCTTTTCTCCAAGTGATTCATAGTTATTTTGTCGAGAACGTGCGCCTCATTCAATATTTTCATTAATGCTCGGTAATGCTCGTCCGAGTGGATGAATAATGAAAGCAAGGAAATCTACGCCGGTGTCTTCCTCAACTTCTCTATGACGGAATAATCTTGCATCTTCATCTTTTTTAGGAACTCTTCTGCTTCCTCTTCCGTCACGGGTTTCTTTGCTGAAGCTGAATTATCCTTGGCTGTTCTCAACTCTGTAGGAGAAAGCATCTTCCTGACCGAGTTAATCCTTGGGCCCCGCATATCTCCTCCTTGACCTCCCTTCCTTTATACATCACTGCCACTCATTCGTAGTTCCAAGGAATAGCCTTGCTGCTGATTATTGGTAATTAGGTTGCCGACTTGATGATAACTTGATCGACACAGGCCACTTCTACAGTTATGATGGGTTTGCTGACTGCTCCTTGCACAATCACCTTTACTCTCTCCTATCTCGTTGTGATCTGGCTTGGAGACCCTTTATTCACAGCCACAGATGGTCCAACACTCTTTTCAATCAACTCGAGTGTTGACCTTTCCCCTATTGGCTGTTCAATTGTTTTTTTCTCGCTGGACTGAATTGTCATTACAGTCTGTGATGGCTTCTTCGGCTCTCCCCCTTTGTGCACAATTTCAATCATGTTTGCCTCTGGGTGGAATGGCATTAGATTCCTATTGATGTTGGGTACCTCAGGAGCTTTCACTTCAATTATGTTAGTGTCAATAAGCTCTTATATTGCACTCTTCAAGTGCCAACACTTCTCGGTATCATGCCCCGGGGTACCAGAACAATACTCACAACTGATAGAGTAATCGAGGTTTTTTGGAGGTGTATTTGGCAATTTTGATTGTATTGGCCTCAGCATGTTCAGTTGTCTGAGCCTGTGGAACAAGCTGACATACGACTCCCCCAATAGAGTGAATGTTTTCCTCTTCTGTGCCCTGTCACCCCTAAAAGCTGAATTGGGTCTGAAACTTTGGCCGGGAGGGTTTCTGTTCTGTGGAGCGGGAGCACGCCATTGGGTGTGGGCCAGAGGTTGGTTATATGCTTAGGCGTGGTGAACGGAAAAATGAGGCTCGGGATGTGGGTAATAGTGTTGGGGTGAGCTATATGGAGTGTGGAGGTAAGTTTGAGGGTGGGGGTAGAGGTTGGTTATAGTAAAGTCACGGGCTCCGGGGCCAAGCTATTGACTCGATTGTTGTGACGTCCTCTTTCTTCTTTCTTCCCAATATTCCCCCAGTGCCATTTTGGATGGCTTGGGTAGTTGCCTTGATTGCCGAGTAGCTCATGATTTTATTGGACTTAAGTCCTTCCTCCACCATATTTCCCATTTTTACTACCTTCGTTGAAGGACTTCCCTACCACCGATACCAAATGGCTGAAATATGTGGGATCCAAGGCTTGCAAGAAATAGTCAACCATTTCGCCTTTTTTCACCCGAGGGTCAACCCTCGCGGCTTGTTCTCGCCAACAAAAACTGTATTCTCTGAAACTCTCCCCGGGCTTTTTCTCTATTTTCGTCAATGTCAGACGATCCGGGACAATTTCCAGATTATACTGGAAATGGCATGCAAATGCTTGGGCTAGATCATCCCAAGTATATCACCTTCTGTGGTCTTGACGGGTGTACCATTCTAACACTGAGCCGCCCAAACTTTGGCTGAATTACGCCATTAACAATTCATCCTTTCCTCCTGCTCCTCTCATTTTACTGCAGAAGCCTCTCAGATGAGCCACCAGATCACCGTGGCCGCTGTACAAATCAAACTCGGGCATTTTGAATCCTGCCGGTAGCTGCACATTTGGGAATGAACACATGTCTTTACACGCTCACCTGGCCTCCTAATCCCCGCATGACTCAGAAAGATTGTTCTATGTTTTTCATTTTTCGGAACATCTCTTCCTGTTCAGTATTTCCGGCCGGTCTTTTTGTTCCCCCTATCAGGTCGGAACGTGGATCATAAGGGTATGTTTCGGGAGCTTTGAAGGCGGGCTCCGGGGAGTAGTATTGGTTATCCTTGGCCTGGAACATGGGCTCGCTGGAGGAGTTGTTAATTGCAGCTGGTGGGGATGCCACCAAGACAGGGGTGACCGGCGAAGGATGATGTGGGACTGTTCTTCGAACCTATGGCGCATGAGAAGTGGTGCCATGATAGTGTTGGTAAATAGGAAAACTTGGATTGCTGGATGGATGATCCTGAGATTGAGCTGGTGGCGGGTTAAAAGCAGGGTAGCGGGATAAGATGGAGGTGGATGTACTTTAGTCCAGGCCTGATACATTTCGGCCATTTGTTGCTTTAACTTATACATTTCCTCCTTCATCGTGCTGATATCCAACTCTTATACTTCGACACTTGTGTCGACCTCTGGGATAGACATGATTTCTGGTATTGGTCCCTTTGATCTAGTTTGATAATGGTAGTGTGCCAGTATCCTCTAGATAAACTAATTGCTTGAATTATCTGGAAGATAACAAACTTGTTAGTTTTTAGAGTTTAAAAAATATGCAATCACACATTGGGATGCAATGCACCTAGGCAATTAACCATTTCTATCATGTATTTGCTTCAGTTGCGTGCGTCATTCCGGCCTTTTATAATTATGTCCCTTCT
This sequence comes from Nicotiana glauca, assembly GCA_026770625.1. Classification (NCBI taxonomy): domain Eukaryota; kingdom Viridiplantae; phylum Streptophyta; class Magnoliopsida; order Solanales; family Solanaceae; genus Nicotiana; species Nicotiana glauca. Next base: position 41,011 of record MU688365.1, on the reverse strand, counting down.
TTCAAAAACTCTTAAACTTTCCTTTATTTTATTTATTTTTCAGTTTCCCCTTTTTCCCTTTTCTTCTTTTAGTGGTGGTCGAATCTTATGTGGATTACCTACGTATCATGTCCCCACATGAATCAGACCATGCATAGTTCTGGCCAAAGCATAAATAGTAAAACATTTTTCATAACAATAACTGCTTTGATTACAGACTCAGAAAAAGTTTACAGACTTTGAAAAGACGACAAAGCACACTTAAAAGGACCAACTGACAAACTTAAAATACAGACTCAAACAAATATTAGGAATACATTAAGGCCTTGACATTTCTTGAGGCCCGCGAGGCATCATTCGGCCTTGCCGCGGGCCTTTTTGCAAGATCCCTTTGAAGCCTCTCCAAATCGTTCATTATTTGCTTGACGAATGTCATCATTGCCGCAAAAAATGTGGTACGGGTCATGTCCTCGCATGCTCGACATTTTGCAGTAATGTAATGTGCGATGTTTTAATCCTGCTCTTTTCCTGTAGCAACCGTCCTATCTGTTGATCCCGTATTTCCAGCACTCGAGAGTTATGAAGGATTTGATCTTGAAACTTATACATTTGTTCCTCCATCCGTGCCATCAGGTCATAACAGTGTTTCCTATATGTTCTGAAATCTCTAGCTTGCCTGAACATCCTGTCTTCAAAAGTGACTATACTTCCTCTCAAGATAGTGACGACCCCTTCATAGTTCCTCTTCATCTGCTGCATATGTTGTGCCCGCTCTTTTGCACCTTTTTTCCATCTGGCCTGGATCCTTGCCAAGCTAGCTTCAGATTTTTCCAAGTCCTTTTGACATTCGAGGGCTTTCTTTTTCAGTTCGTTTATGAGTTTTTGGTCAGCCCAACTCCTTTCTGGTTTTTTGGCAACTATTTTCATTTTCCGGATCTGAGCCTTAAGGGCCTCATTTTCTTGGGTAAGCTTCTTATTTTCTCCTTCATACGCAGCAGCTTGAACATCCTTTTCAAATTGAAGTTCTATGGCTTGCCTCTCCAATCAGCTTATTTTGGCCCTGTACTTGTTTTCCTTAGTCAACCAGTTACATTGCTCTAGTGCCCTGTCAGTGAATTATTGAACATATGGTCTCTTTGCAGGCCTTTTAGGAATTTGGAATCTTTTGCCAAACCAGACATTGTACTTAGGATCTACTTCGCCTCTAGCTTGATATCGGACCATGGTATTAGGCTCGAGGAACCTACATTCATTCCATATTTGGCGAATTCTCCCTTCTGGAAATGCAGCCTTTGGCCCCAATTCAATGACTTGTTTACTCAGATCTTCGTCGTTGTGGACGGTTTGAAATCTTCCTAATTGGCGCGAGACCCTTTAGGGAGCATAGGGTTGGATGCTCCGGATACCCATCAAGAGAATGTAAGGCACATCAGCTGACGTGTGTATTACTTCAGTAACGGGAATCCATCCAAAGGCCCATTCAATTTTATCAGCGGTCAAAGATTTCAAATGTGATAGCCAAGCCTTAGTACTCTCAGGAAACTCAATACCTGTTACCCAAGTTTCAAATTTGTTGATGCAACTCAACCCGATCAAACCATAATTCATATACCCAATCCGGTGACAGAGGTGCTCTTGCATCCATATCTGTAGCAACAAATTGCAACCCTGGAAGAACTTTCCCCCTTCTCTGCATATAGTCAAGGCTCGATAGATTTTTGATACGATCAGAGGAACTACCGTGCTAGTGGCTTTCTTGATTGCAACATCCAGAATTCCTACGAGGCCGATCTGTATATGACCATCTTTTCGCGGACAGACCACAACTCCCAAGAAAGCTACCATGAAATTTAAACCCCACCTTGCCTCCCACTTGTCTTTGTTTCTGGCATGGGTTAAACTAGTGTTGGGTTCTTCAAATCCTCGGGGATTTCCATATCTATGATACAAGAAATATAGTGTGCAATACCCTTCTGATAGATTCCCATTCTGAACATCCCGACTAATACTCAGCAAATCTAGAAATCTATGTGGAGATACCGGTCTTGGAGCCAATGGATATCGAGTTCTGAGGTTTCTGTTAAGGCCTGCATAACCTTCCATTTCCTCTAAGGTCAGCGTGAGCTCAAAATCTGAGAATCGGAACACGTTGCGAGTTGAGTCCCAAAAAGGCATCAATGCTTCAATAATATCCTGCCTCGGCTTGATGTTCAATAACCTAACGAGACCGCCCAAAACTTTTACCACCGTCTCTCTACTATCCTTGCCTAGGTCATTCCACCATATATGGAGCTTCAAAGGGATCTCTTTAAGGACTGTGAAGGGTTCGATTTTAATCGTGCTTATCCTGCACATTTATTAAGGTGATTTAATGACCCTAAAGGAAAAAGTGACAATTTTTCAAAAAGATTACATTTAAGAAAAACCATATTCCGGTTTTGCAGATACGGCCTTTTAACACTTCGAGGAGGAAGATTTTAAGGCTGTGCCCGCTAACCGTTAAAAAATGACTCAGGTTGGCTGTTCTTGCAAAAACAATCTTCCGGCATCCTTTTGGGGACATTCGGCTTATTTCAGACAAGAATGGCATCACTTAACTTATTTATGACAACACTAAAAAATTTGTTAATTTTTTGGGCTATTTTTGCAAAAGGAAAGTTGGACCCGATGGGGGTTGCCTATGAATATCACATCCGATGAGAATCAAACGGGCGTAGTTCGGGCCATTTCGACCAATTATTTCTAAAGCAAAACAAACATTTATAGCAAAATTTTTTTTGAAATTTTTGGCAGAGTCTCGTCATTTTTGGACACTGTTTTTTAAAACGAGCATTTTTTTTTTCAATTCTCTTCCCATTTTTAAAAACCGGTCAACATGCAGATCCGAAGCAAATGAATGCACAAGTAGCAAGTAAGATGCATCAGGATGGTCTCTTTATTTTTGGTACACCTATCCTAGACAGACCTAACCCTTGTGTTGAGTCTCCAAAGTCAAATGTACATGATACAAACAAACATTCCTACTAGGGATCTGGCATGAAACTGAGTTATTCTAAGTTCAGAACTTGGGTTTACTGTTCTAGACCTGGCTTACCCGAGCGAACAGCTCGAGCCGAAGGGGGGCAGCGTACTGGGGATACAGAAGCTCCGCCGGTTTAGCAACTTGTCTGAACCTCGTTCTAAATGGGAAAAGACTCTAAATAGAAGAGAAGTCACGCGAAGTGCACACTTCTCCATGATGTAGAAGACTCAGAGATAGGAAGGATTCATAACAATTTATATACAGTTCACCAATATCAAAGTGGTAAAAAGCAACATTTAGCACATTAGGCCCAAATATGTGAATAAAGCCAGATAATAAATAAAGCCAAATATGACAAGTATTCTGAGCTCGAATTTCTAACCCTGAACTAGTGGTTCTGGATTAATGTCCCCAGCAGAGTCGCCAGAGCTATCACACCTCTTTTTTACCTACCCCCGGAAGAGGGTACAATAAATGGAGTTTTTCCAATTAAAGGACAATCAAAATGGGATTCAATTTTTTGTTAAAAATCAGAGTCGCCACTTGGGAAATTTATGGTGTCCCAAGTCACCGGTTTAAATCCCGAATCGAGGAAAAGATTTGACTTTGTTTAACAGTCCGCAAACCAGAAATCCGGATAAGGAATTCTGTTAACTCGGGATAAGGTGTTAGGCATTCCCGAGCTCCGTGGTTCTATCATGGTCGCTCAATTGTTATATTCGGCTTAGTTATCTGATTTTATATAGTTTGAACCTATAGTGAAATTTTATAATTATTTATCGCTTTTAATTAATTTTAAGAAATGTTGAAAGTCATTTAAAACATGTCTTTGGCTTGTGTCCCATGAAATGCACCCACAATCCGAAACACAATTTATTCAATATTTTGGGATTTGGATTTTGGTCACATGAAATGCACACCCGAATTTAGGAAGGTAATGTTATTAAAATACGCGTCTGAAGCAACTACGCGTTTGCACTTTGCGAGGGCCATGGAATTTTCTAAATGACATGCCTCGAATTCTAAGGATCCAGACAAAATTAATTAAATGAGGGCCTTGCAATTGAGATTTTTTTTTGTCACAGTGCACCCCAATTTATTCTAATCTGAAGATTTATATAATAACTCAGGAAGGCCATAATTTATTATTGGGTTTGAATGGAGTATCCTAGCTAATAAAAAACCTAACTCATTAATTAAAGAAATCTTATGGAATTATAATGACCCTAGGCTTATAGTTCAGCAATATTAATTAATAAGAAATTCATCACGTGAAACAATTGCCTAAAGAAACTAAATTGACGAAACAATTGAAGAAAACGCCTGAGTTTGATTGATTCTTAACTGTGCTTGCGTTAGGCCCAGTTCTTCATGCCAACAATCACATCTAATCCATTTGAAACTAGTTGACTAAACTATATAGGATATGCGATTGTACCACCATTCTGACCTCTAAAATTTTAATTACTTGAAAGTATAACAATTAAACTGAATTTCTGATTTTTTTTATATACTTTGGGCCTGGATCTATTTCGAGCCCGTGTGGCTACATCACTTATAAAAATAAGTGTTGGGCCCAAATGAAACAATCTAGCTTTCAAAGTCGATAATTGGGACTTGGGGATTCCAGATCGAGTCCCTTCAGGGGAAAACAAACGGATGTTTAAACCCCAATTTCCTAATCTTCAGAGTTCAAGAACTCATTTCTTATGTACGAATCGTATGGAGACCTCTCAATAGACCAATAAGTAATTCAACTACTTAAACAAATTGAATTAGCCAATAAAACTGGACCTGGATATCAAATTATTCCCAATATGGATCTGCAAATCTATATGACCATTTCCTATTAAAGCTAAATATATCCTATTCTTGTAGGTTTAACGTTTATTCAATTCGAACACATCAGACCATTTCCAGTCACAGTTCATGTATAATGGATATTAAAACTAAATCCAATGTGCATCATACAACTATTCCAGGATTCACTTTATGTTACAAACCAAATTTTACGACCCATCAGTGAATAAAATTGAAGGGAACAGGGTAATCAAATTAACTACATGGACAATGGATTAACAAAAGATAACACTCAGTAATTGAAATATCATATGTTTCCATCTTAATTGATCAGATTGTAATCCTTCATATACCAAAGATGTGGGAAATACCTGGAAAGTGTATTGAAACAAAGCAAAGGGAAGTCAATATTCGAGCACCAGCAAAAGTATAGTGTCTCAGCAACAAAATCAAACCCAGAATTGATACACAACAAACCACAAAAAAGAATCCCACTTGAACAATAACCCAGCAGACTTGACACCAAGTTTAAAACCAAGTTCAAATCAATTTTAACTTCCACAAAGGAGAACTACCATTTTCAGACTCTGTAAGAATCAGAAAACAACGAGAATTTATCAAACAGTAGAAGTTTTCTTTCCCCTTTTATATTTCAAAAATCTAACCTCCTAAACCTTCAACACTAGACTTATATCTACCCTGTATACCAGTGTGTATCAAAGTATATATCAGTGTATTTTTCCACTCAAGGCTCTCCAGGTTCTCTATTTTTCCTCTCTATCTCTCTCTATATTTCTGTGTATTTTCAGTGTGTTTTCAAGTTAAAAATTGCTCAAACTCAATGTCAAGTTTTCAGAATGTCTAAGCTCTTAAACTCTCTCTTATCTCAGAATCTCTCTCAATTTTTTGTTCTCCCTTAAGGTATCTACTGATCTCTGTATTTATACCCAAAACTTAAACCTTTTTCCAGCCCCCTTTTCTTCTTTACAGTTGTCTTTCAGCTTTGGTTGTTTCCCCCTCCCATATTACCTTATTTTCCAGCTCCTAAGAGCACTGAACAGGGTATCTTTTGCACTACTGATCCCCTTTCTATTATTTTAATCCATTAGTATGGGCATACTTTATTTTAATCCTAGAGTGCCCATATTCCCAAATTAATTCCCCTTAAATCATGTGTTATTTAATCACTCCTAAGATCTGAATTCTAACAATCACAACAAATCAATTACAATAGTAACCAAATAGCAAAAACAAGAGCTTTCAAACACTCCTAATTCAAACCATTTCTCAAACCAAAGTGTGGACTGTGAAGTCTTTTTTTTTTTAACTATTATTCATTTTGTGTTAACTAAACCTCTAATCAGAACAAAACTAGGTTCATCACATTAATAAATCCCAGTTCAAGCTAATTAACAGGAAACGCCATAAATTAAAATATGAAAGGACAACAATTTAACCTTAATTAAACCTGAGAAACCAAACTAACAGACGACCCCTAAATTGATATAAAAGGAAAACAAAAAATAAATTCAAAATTCTTTAAACATTCTGAACAAGAACAGTCCTAGGATAAGAAGAAGAAGAAAAGGAAAAGAAAAATACAAACAGAGCTTAATCAGAAGAAAGAAAGAACTCACCCGGCTAGACCCGAACTATAGACTCGAATTCTCTGATTTAAGACGCAAAATAGTATTATTCACCTGTTCTTAGTCAAGAACAGGCGAATAACACTACTTTGCGACGAAATTGGTCCTGAACCCTCACAAATACTGGAGAAGAAACTCTACATGAATTGGTTTGAATTTGTCTTCTAGGGCTTGAACCCTTAGATTTAAGACTCGAGCCATTTTAACAAGATTCGAGGGAAACTGGTAAGGGTTTTGGGTAGAGAAAGGTGAGGAGGTCCTTTGGTGTTAATTTCAGGGTGGGTAGAGGTCGGCAGCTGCTAGGGTTCGATTCATCGAATTAAGATTCGAAGAATCCTGGTAATATTCGAGGGAAGCCGTTTGAGGGGTTGGGTTGAGGAAGTTGAGGGGAAGCTACGGTGTAAATCTGGTGGCGTTTGGCCACCGTCCGCCGCCGTGGGCGATTTCCGGCGGGCGGAGGGTG
>MU688365.1:0-33878 GCA_026770625.1 Nicotiana glauca | reverse complement strand
GGAGGGGGGTTCTAAGGGGGCGGGGTCTGTTTGGAAACTTATATATGGGGAGGGGGGAAGGGGGTGGAATGAATCCAGGCCGTTCGATCTAATGAGATCAACGGCTTGGATCAATCCATTAATGGGAATGACACCGTTTTTTTTACCTTCAAGACCAGATCGGTCTCTGATGTAAACGGGTCGGGGTCGGATATGGGTTATATGCAAAGCTATGGACCGTTGGATGAGGAATAGATGGATAGCTGAGATTAATTGACGTTGAAACAACGTAGTATTCTCACCATACGTCGTTTTAAACGTCTCAGGGATTGAAGGTTTGGACTAGGTAAGGGGTGATTTTGGGCCGATTTTGGTTGGGTTTTGGGTGTGTTTGGTTTGGGTTTTCATTTGGGCTGGGGTTTTGGCCCAATTCTAGTTCCCTTCTTTTTCCTTTTTCTTTTATTTTCTTCATAAATTATGTTCAAAATTAAAACCCTAAAATTATAAAACCGAATTAACCTAAGAATACTAGTTATCTCTAAATAATAATTATTGCAAATAATTAAGTACCAAAATCACTCAATTAAACCTAAAAATGCAAAGTGCATTATTTTTTATGATTTTCCAATTATCGTAAAACAAATAATTTACTATTTAACTCAAAATTATAAAATTAAATCTTAAATGCGAATGCAACCTATTTTTGTATTTTCTTATTAATTGATCAAATGAACATGCGCACACACAAATACAAATAATAACTGAAAGCCACGAAAATTCACAAAATTCTACACAAAGGAAAATTGTTTTATTTTGAATTTTATGGGAATAATTCGTATAGGCAAAAATCACGTGCTCAGACCGCGAACGTAACACCAAGTAATATACTAGAGGGGGAGATCTCACCCTCTTCACTCGAAGATCTAACGATCTTGCATGAAAGAGGGGCTTCTACGTCTGCGGCAAAAGAAACACCCCCATTGGTCAAAAAGCTTCTAGAGGAATGGCTGACAAGCGCTCTAAGCAATATGCTCGATAAACCCCCTCTGGGAAATTCCAAAGATTCATCAATGGCAGAAATCGCTGCTGTAGCCGGTGAACCTAGCGTTGTACGAACGAGCAACGCCCACACTGTTACCAACTCAAGCGACGGTGCACTCACAACCATCCTTAAGAAAATGGAAGAAATGGGCAACGAGAATACAGTGCTTCGTGATAAAATGAAAGAGCACCAAGAAAGGGTGGACAAAATACCTGGCGCTCCTAAGCTACTGTCGAAACGTGACGTGGGAAGGTTTGTTGAGCAACCATATAGTGAGGAAGCTGCCCCTCACCCAATCTCAAAAACCTTCAAGATGCCACCGTACTTGAAAGTATATGACGGGACCACGGATCCAGAAGACCATCTGATCCATTATGTGACTGTCGTAAAAGGCAATGACTTATCAAAAGAACAAGTGTCGTCCGCGCTGCTGAAAAAGTTTGGTGAAACTTTGACAGGAGGGGCGTTAACATGGTACTCTCAACTACTAGCTAGATCAATATCAACTTTCGAAGAAATGGCAGAAAAATTCGCCACCGCTCATGCAGGAGCAAAGAAGGCCGAAAATAGGGTCAATGATATCTTCGTCATCAGGCAAACAACAGGCGAGGGACTCCAGGACTTCCTGGCCCGATTCAACAGAGTAAGAATGGGACTGTGAAATGTATCAGAAGGAATGGCAGTCGCAGCTTTTCAAAACGGGTTGAACAGAGATGTATCAAAAGCAACTAAGAAGCTGTTCAACAGACTCATGAAGTATCCCCCCACTGTATGGGAATAGATTCATAACGCCTACTGCGCTAAAGTAAGAGCGAATGAAGACGACGTTAACTGTCCAACCCAACAACTAACATCAGTACAATTAGAGGTAAGGAGGGATCAGCGCAATAACAGGTGACGGGAACAACCCCCACGCTTCAACAGAAAAGGCATCAGCCCTACGTCAGAACTTTGAATCCGCTTCCTCCGAGACATTCAGATGTCGTGTTGCGACATGTCGCCCCGCTTCGAAATGAAAGAGGTATGCCCCCATTATTATCTGCTCATAAATTTTGTGTTTCCCCTTCAGAAATAGTGTACGCACTAGAGAAGCTGGCCATGAAGGTTCAGTGGCCACAAAAAATGAAATCAGACCCTAGTGCAAAGAGGTCAAACGTCCTATGCGAATTCCATTAAGAAACAGGACACAAGACCGAAGATTGCATAGGTCTACGATAGGAGGTGGTCAGAATGCTGAACCAAGGATACCTGAAAGAGCTGCTCAGCGATAAAGGAAGGACCAATTTCGCCAGAGGGCGCGACCAATCTCAAGGACTACCAAAACTACCTTCTCCAACACGCACCATACAAATGATCGTCAGCGGAGGCAACGACTCAGTGATCAATCATGTAAAGTTCACCACCACACACAAGTTGAACCGTACGATCGTTTAAGAACGGTATGATGACTTCGAAGATAGTATCACATTTGATAAGTCTGATACCGACAGTTTGTCTTTCCCTCATTACGATGCTTTAGTTATAACTTTACGCATTGCTGATACTGATGTGAAAAGAATCATGGTCGATGATGGAAGCAGTGCATGTATTATCCACCCAAGAGTTCTCATGCAAATGAGGCTCGAAGATAAGATAATACCGCATTGCATAACACTAATGGGTTTTAACAATGCAGTGGAGCGAACCTCCGGAGAGATATCACTGCCAGTCTTGGTAGGGGGAGTCACGCTGGAAACCACATTTCACGTCATGAATTAGTAAATAACTTACAATGTCATCATATCGCATCTATGGATACACGCCATGTGAGCCGTTCCCTTGAGCTTCTATCAAGTAATCAAATTTCTCACCCCGAGGGGAATATTCAGCATTCAAGGCGAGTCACGTACCGCCCAGGAATGCTACCAGATCGCTCAAGACTGTACACATACCAAATAATTGAAGGGAGCAAGCGTGGAATCATAGCAATTAGCCATGTTAGGAACCAAGATCAACCCATTGACACAGGTTATTAGGGACCCAGATGTCATAGAAGCTTGCAAAGCCACAGTTGAGAAACTCGACCCGGTCCACCTGGCGACACCGACGATACAAAGAAGGCTTATATCGGGCACAACCTCTTGGACCCAGGTAAGTACCATGAATTCTTAACTAACCATGGAGATATATTTGCCTTCTCTCATTCAGATACGCCGGGGATCCCAAAAGACATCGCCACTCAAAAGCTGAACGTCGACCTATTTTATCCACCCGTACGACAGATGAGGAGGAAATTCAACGTCGCAATCAATGAGGCAGTCAGTGAAGAAGTAGACAAATTACTAGCCAACGATTCCATCAGAGAATCAAAATACCCCCAATGGGTCGCCAATGTGGTCATGGTTAAAAAGAAAAAACGGAAAATGGAGAATGTGCATAGACTTCACCGATCTGAACAAGGCATGCCCAAAAGACTCCTTCCCATTGCCCCATATCGACCAGTTGATCAACGTAACAGCAGGGCACGAACTGCTAAGTTTCTTGGATGCCTACTCTAGCTATAACCAAATCCTAATGGCCGAATAAGACCAAGAAAAGACAACTTTCATCACCCACCAAGGGACATACTGCTATAAAGTGATGCCCTTCGGACTCATAAACACGGGTGTAATATACCATAGGTTGGTCACCAAGATGTTCGAGGAATAGATCGGTAAGACAATGGAGGTTTATATCGACGATATGTTGGTAAAATTAGCAAAGAAGGAGGACCATATCGATCATCTGAAAGAAGCCTTCGAGATACGGAGGCAGTACGGGATGAAGTTCAAACCCGAAAAAATGCGCCTCCGGCGTGGCCTCAGGAAAATTTCTAGACTTTGTCGCATCACAACGAGGTATCGAAGTCAACCCGAACTAGATCAAGGCCATAGACACAACACCCGAGGTTCTGAACAGCAAGAAGCAGGTACAAAAATTAACGGGGGAATAGCCGTCTTATCCAGTTTCATCTCACGGTCCTCGGACAGATGCCACAAGTTCTTCAGTGTGCCGAGGAAAGATCGTGGGATATAATGGAATGAGGAATGTATCGAGGCCCTAAGGAAATTAAAAGAATATCTATCTTCATCGCCACTACTCGTCAAAGCAGACCCATGCGAGTGCCTACTTGTGTACCTGGTAGTATCCGAAGTCGCTGTCAGTGTCGTCTTGCTCCGCAAAATAAAGGTACTCAATCCCCTATATATTACATCAACAAAACTTTAATAGATGCCGAGACGAGGTACCCACACCTTGAGAAACTGGCTCTGGAACTGGTCGTAGCTTCACAAAAGCTTAGACCTTATTTTCAAAGCCATCCCATAAAAGTAATAACAACCTTCCCCCTAAGAGGCATCCTACATAAACCTGAACTCTCGGGTAGGCTCGCCAAATGGGCCATAGAGCTTAGCGAGCATGATATAACCTACCACCTAAGAACCGCCATTAAGTCACAAGTACTTGACGACTTTGTCGCCGACTTTAGTACGGGGATAATTCTATAAATGGAACAAGAGGCCCTCCGCGCCTCTACCCACACTGACCTCTGGGACCTCTATACCGGTGATGCTGTGAATGCCTCAGGATCGGGACTGGGACTCGTCCTCGAAGTCCCCATAGGTGAAATAATTCATCAGTCCATACGATGCCTCGAGATGACTAACAACGAGGCCGAATATGAGGCTGTGATTGCAGGTATGAAATTAGCCATCAAATACGAGGCCCGTCGACTCATCCTCCACTGCGACTCTCAACTCATCGTGAATCAAGTCACCAGGACTTACCAAATCAAAGAACAAAGGCTACAAAAATACCAATCAGAAATCCATAAGTTGATGCCTGAGTTCAACGAATATCGCTTCAAACAAATCCCCAGGGCACAAAATATCGAGGTAGATGGCCTAGCCGAGCTAGCCGCGGCCACCAAGAATATCAAAAAAGAAAGTGTGGTCACCCTCTTCCATTCCTTCGTCGACCACGTCGAGGTATTCTCTTTAAATTTAACTTGGGACCGGCGCAACTGCTTTGTATCCTATCTGCAGGACGAAACACTACCACACGACAAAAAAGAAGCCAAGAAGCTCCGGGTACAAGCTGCCCGGTATAGCCTGGTAAATCATGACCTCTACAAGAGAATGTTTGGTGGTCCCCTCGCTAAGTGCCTCGAGCCACATCAAACAAGACAAGTATTAGAAGAGGTGCACGAAGGCCACTACGACGCCCATACAGGAAACTGCGCCCTCGTCCGATGCCTCATCCGTGCTGGTTATTACTGGCCTACTATGAAAAAAGAGGCAGCAGATTATGTCCGTAGATACGAACAGTGCCAAAAGTACGCCCCCATGATACACCAAGCGGGGGATCTTCTCCATTTAGTCACCTCGCCATGGCCCTTCATAAAGTGGGGAATGGATATAATCGGCCCCCTGCCAGCAGGACGAGGAAAGGTATGTTTTCTTTTAGTTTTGATTGACTATTTTGCCAAGTGGGTGGAAGCAGGTGCGCACGCACAGATACGCGAGCAAGAAGTCATCACCTTTATATGGAAAAACATCATATGTCATTTTTGCATCCCCAAAGAAATCATCTGTGACAATGGCCCCTAGTTCATCGGTAGGAAAACAACCGAGTTCTTCGAGAAATGGCACATCAAGAGGATACTCTCTACTCCGTATCATCCCCCCGCCAACGGCCAAGCCGAATCTTCCAACAAAACGATATTGAATATATTGAAAAAGAAGCTCGAGGAAGCTAAAGGGCTATGGCCCGAGTTACTATCTGAAGTATTATGGGCATACCGAACTACGCCCAAGTCCAACATGGGAAAAACACTATACTCACTGGTCTACGGGACCGATGCAGTCATACCCGTCGAGGTCGGGGAACCAAGCCTGAGATATTCCCATATCTGCGGGGCACACAACGATGAAAGTAGGTTGCAAGATCTAGACAAAGCTGAAGAACGAAGAGACATGGCCCATATAAGAATGACAGCCCAAAAGCAACATGCAGAAAGATACTACAACAAGAGAGCCAAAGTAAGATCGCTCAAAGTCGGTGATTACATCCTCAAAGCCAAAACACTAGTATCAAAAGACTCGAATGAGGGAAAGTTGGGAACCAACTGGGACGGACCATATAAAATCACAGCAACAACGAATAAAGGAGCATTCCAATTAGAAACAATGGAGGGAAAAACACTCCGAAATAATTGGAACGTCGCCCACCTCAAATACTTCCACTTCTGAAAGGCATCTCCTTAGTCGTACTCTTTTTCCCTGCTCCGAGTTTTGTCCTAATTGGGTTTTCTCGGAGAGGTTTTTGACGAGGCGGCGAAGGGTTACCCAGTGGCATCAGAGCACAGATTCATCACATCGGCCAGTCGACACAGTCTCCAGGCCGATATAATGAAGGGACTACACTAGTTATTTACCATTGGATGAACAGAATTTCTCCGCTGTATGAATATAATTTCTCCATTGTATGAACATAATTTCTCCATTGTATGAACAGAATTTGTCCATTGAATGAACAAAATTTCTCTATTAAGTGAACATAAATCTCCATCGAGTGAACAGAAACCTCCATTGCACAAACAAAAGTAGTCTCCATTCTACGAACGGGTTTCCACTGAGCCAACATCCTAATGGCTAAGGCCATCGACATTGGGTTTGACCTCGTTCGACTACGACGGATACTACTTCGACGACAGTCGAAGAAACATCCTAATGGCAAAGCCAACGACATCGGGTTCGACCTCGTTCGATTACAACGGATACTACTTCGACGACAGTCGAAGCAACATCCTAATGGCTAAGGCCATCGACATAAGGTTTGACCTCGTTCGACTATGACGGATACTACTTCGATGACAGTCGAAGCAACATCCTAATGGCTAAGGCCATCGACATCGGGTTTGACCTCGTTCTACTACGACAGATACTACTTCAACTACAGTCGAAGCAACATCCTAATGGCTAAGGCCATCAAAATCAGGTTCAACCTTGTTCGACTACGACGAATACTACTTCGACGATAGTCGAAGAAACATCCTAATGGCTAAGGCCATCGACATCGGGTTCGACCTCGTTCTACTACGACAGATACTACTTCGACGACAGTCGAAGCAACATCCTAATGGCTAAGGCCATCGACGTCGGGTTCGACCTTGTTCAACTACGATAGATACTACTTCGATGACAGTCGAAGCAACATCCTAATGGCTAAGGCAATCGACATTGGGTTTGACCTCATTCGACTATGACGGATACTACTTCGACGACAGTCAAAGCAACATCCTAATGACTAAGGCCATCGATATCGGGTTCAACCTGGTTCGACTACGACAGATACTATTTCGATGACAGTCAAAACAACATCCTTATGGCTAAGGCCATCGACATGGGGTTCGGCCTCGTCCGATCATGATGGATATTACTTCGACAACAGTCAAAGCAAAATCCTAATGGCTAAGGCCATAGACATCGGTTCGACCTCGCTCAAACCACGATGACCTTTTTAGCGAACAACAAAGGCAACCTCTATGGAGGCTAAGTACTGTAAAAAGTAAACCCAAGGTGGGAAAAACAACAAGTAGACGAAGCAATAAAAACAAAGTTTATATCACAACAAAAAAATATATTTACATTCGCCCCCACGGACGGGCCCCAGTACATTCCACAAACAAAAAATATATACAAATTTGTGGCTACTCTTCGCCCCCTGGGCGATAAATATCATTATACCAAGAATTCGAGTCAAGTCGATCGACGACCTCGAAAGTACAACACTCCCCATCATTAGAGCCGGTATAGTACCCGCATGCTTCACGGGCAGTGCGAGCCTCGCGCCGCCGTGCCTAAACTTCCTCCTCCATCGCCCTGCCCTCGGCATGAAGCTCTCTATACACGTCGAGTTTAGCCTCTGCAAAAATCCACATCTCATGCTCACTACGACGCGCGTTCTGACCAGATGAGGGACGAGATGAGGAGGGCCGAGAAAGGTGACCCACTTCCTCTGACCTTGGAGGAGCGACCTGCCTAAGTCCATTAATTTTTGCCATCCTGGCATCGAGCTCAGCGATCAGGTCCGCTACTCTTCGATGAAGGTCGACATTCTCTACCGTCACCCCTCGACTCAGCTCGAGCTCATCATCTTTCGCTCTAAGGAGCGCCTCCAATTCACTGTTACAGGCCACGGCTCTCATCAGCTCGCTGTCCGTCTTTTCCAGCTCAGCCCCCCTATGCTCTAATTGGGCCTGCCTCTGCTCAAGCCCCTCGCAAAACACCTGAAACTCAGGGTCCTGTTGGTAGAGGTCGACCGCCACTCGATGCTTATAACGGTACCTTCGATACTTCTTTAACATCTTTTCAAAGATGGCCGCCCTTTTATGCTCACGGTGTCCCCTCTCCACCTCCAAAACGAGGGTCTGAAAAGAAATGCTGAAATAAGCATGCTTCCGGTCAATCTTACAATACGCAAAAGAGAGAAGAATAAGGATTACCTGTAGAGCCATGCCGGCAACCCTTCGTGACAGCTCCGCATCATTCACGGCACTGAGCGTCTCACTCTTAGGGGCGGCACATAACAGAGTAAGGGCTGATAAAGCCTGCTCGTTGTTCAGCAACAAGTTGCAAGCCCCTGGAATCACAAGAGTGACTATGTCACATATTCCTGCTGCTAATTCTCCAATTCAAGTTGATATCCTGGAAGGACAATCAATTAAAGCAAATGAGTTTAAGACACGCTTGAAACATGGTATATCAATTGGTTCTAAATATAAAAAATCCCCAAAAAATAAAAGGAGCAAATAATCAAAGTGATCATAATACGGAGGTAGTGGCTCAAGAAGAGCCCCGAGACATAACAAATGCTAAGACCTCAGGTGAGGTCTAGGTACCTAAAAATAATGAGAATGAAGACATCTCAATAAGTTATGTCTCAACGGGAAAAAGATGGAACCCGAAATATATTGTTATATATCAAGTTTTTGCTTATAATGTTGCTACTGAATAATGCAACAAGATGAGGATCTTAAACCAAAATCTATTGATAAATGTAGATAGAGAAATTATTTGCCAAAATGGAAAGACGCTATCCAAGCAGAATTAACTTCACTTGGAAAACGTGAAGCCTTCGAACCTATAGTTTGAACACCTAAAAGTATAAAGCCAGTAGGGTACAAATGAGTTTTTGTGCGAAAACAAAATGATAAATATGAAGTCGTTAGATATAAAGCGTGACTTGTGGCACAAGAATATTCGCAAAGACCTGGCTTTGATTACATGGAGACATTTTCTTTCTAAAATTTCTTCTTGTGACTTTTCAAGTCTAAATCTTTTATGAAACATCCTATACATACACATACTGGTATACTTAAATATAATGCATGGCATAAGAATGAAATAAATATTCGAAAGTATTTCTAAAGATTCTTGCTTCTTCATGAATTTTTCAATATGAAAATGGCATATAACAATAACACAAAATCTGAAAATTTATGCACATATATCATAATAAATCATCTAAACTTTCGCTAGAACAATTCTAAGGTAATAGGTACTCACTCGCTCCAATTAAGTACATATTAACTCCTTTAAGCAATTCATCAAATACCTTATATGTATGCTTTTGTGAGTTAAACCACTTTAGTAAAGAGTTATATCAACTCACCTTAAAACTCCTTGAGCCAATACGTAGGCCCCAGTCCAATTTATACCCGTCAAAAAATTGATTCTACAACAACTAGTGCATTTTAATTAAATTCAAAGTTTCACACCTAAAAATGAACTTTAATGTTGATATAGAGAAAGAATAAAATTAACTATCCAATTCTTACCTACTACTATTATTGGATAATTGAGAATAGAGAATTGTATATACATGAGTTCAAAAATTAGTTATTTGTAAAGAACACTAAAATTTTTGTTGCCTGCGTGTGTAAGTTCTGTAGCCTTTGTGCTTGCTAGGTGAGCAGAATATTTGGAATAAGGCTTTTTAGCCTTCCGCCTTTGTGTGAATGAACAGAAGTCTGTTTGTTCGTATAAGGATTTTAAGCCTTGAGGCCTTTTTAATTTGGGAATCTTTCATAAAGCACCATCTTTTTGGTCTAATTAGCCATTTATAGATACCCTTTGTTATATTACGTGTTATAGATTCCTTTTATGTTTTTATACAATGTATTTCATGTATTTAAGCTGTTGTATTCATTAATACAACCAAAAATATAGGCATAAAATCTGGAATTCCAGCTAAGTTTGACATGTATTTAGCTGTATTCAAGCGACATTAACACTAAATACAGTAACGTATCTGCGCTAAAAACGGAAGAAAATAAAATTACATGATATTCTCCTAATTTAACTCAACGAACTAAAACGATCCCTCATTAATCTGTATTTGAAAGATACATAATAAAGATTATAGCTGAATAAAGATAAATACATATGAATAATACAGTTGAATACAACAAAATACACCTTAATTCATCTGAATAAAACACTTGAATACAACAAAAATACAACTGAATACAGCTGAATAAACTCTTGAATGCAACAAAATACAACTAACTTCTGCTGAATAAAATAGTTGAATATAACTAACTACAATTGAATACAGTTGTATAAAACACTTGAATACAACTAACTACTGCTGAAGAAAATAGTTAAATACAACTGATTAAACCTGAATACAAGTGAATACAACTGAAGAATACATTCGAATACAACTGAATGCAAATAGGCAGAAATTAAGAGAAAAATAAGAAAAACTTGGTATCCACAAACTCCATTTTCACCTTCATTGTCTGGCTGCTAAGATCATTACCATGGATGTAGCACCAAGTAAAAAATACAATTCTTGGGCCCACATCTACGGTTCATCAACTAATTGAAAATAGTAAATTCTAGATTATCAATCAAGCTTTCTTCAACTACCCATATTTGTCCGTGAATTGTTGCTGGTAGCAATGACGACAGAAGAAGCAAATCTAGAGACGAGCACAGCTTCATTACTTACAAAGTTGGAAGCTGCTACATCTTCTAAACATTTCCAAGTCAGTTCCCGTCTCTCCAGTAGCAGTTCGGTAATAGAAAATTAAAGGAGAAAGCCCAAAGCAATTGAGAATTTGGGTGGGAGAAGAGAGTCTGGTTGTATGCAAACAGAGAGAGATTGTATTGGGGATTGCAGATACGCGGTAATTATGTGAGATAAAATACAAAAAGGAAGAGAGAAAAAATAATATTTAGCATATATGGTGCCTTAATTGTAGGATGTAACTATATTTAGATTTTTTGCTATAAATGATAAAAGGTATTTATATGATGTAATATTTTAAAATATTATTTATTTAAAATAAATAGGGTACTAAGGTTTTCTATAGGGTGTAAATTTTTTTTTTAATTTCTGTTTAAGGCTTTAAGCCATTTGCAAGATTGTCTTCTTTTTTTTTTTTTTTACTTAAGTAATAATTAATGATATCCATTTTTAATAATTAGTAATATTAAAATTATTAATATTTCCCTAATTGTATATCCAATTATTTAAGTATAATGTTTTTTTCTTTTTGCACTTTAAGCAAGATTAAAAAAAATTAATTCTATATTTAACGTATTCTGAAACTTTTATAAATTTGAGAAGTGTTACACTATCTTTGTTGCATAATTTGGCCTTAAACCAAATACATTAATATTCATAACTTGATACAAGCATGTTCCTCGACTTCATTACTTACCTACAATATTTTTGTCACCCTTTAGATGCAAAATTTATTTTATCTTTGTTCTATCACATTTCAACTTGGATCTTAAGAGCTCGTTTAATCAAGCTGCCAAAACTACTTATTTTGAAAAGCGCTTTTATTCAAAAGTGCTTTATGAAAATGTACTTTTACAAAATAATCAGTTTGTATTTGGCCAATTTATTTAAGTAGTGCTTTTTGCAAGCTCATTTTGCTTGGCCAATCTTTTAAAAAAGCTCTTTTAAGTATCAAATTACGAAAAAAGACAGTAAAGGTTCAATTTGCGATTAGTATTATTTAGAAAAGAAAAATAAATTTAAATATTTTTTAGAAAAGAATTCTATTAAAATATAAAATATAAAGTAAAATTAAAAATTTAAAATTCTCATTATATAATATAGTTATTCCAAAATAATAATATTGAATGTTTAGTAATACTTATTATTTATATGATAATTTAAATATGTCAAAATACATCATTCAATATAAATTTAAAATCTACTCTTAGGGATAGGAGAAAGAAAATAAAAATGTTATTAAAATAAAAAAGAGAATAAATGTATAGCAGAAATAAAATAAAAAAAAGAAAAGGTAAAAGAAAAGAAAAATTAAACTAATGAGGGATAATTTAAAAAATATAAATTTATTGTAAAGTTATTTTTGTCTTGAATAAATTAACTTTATGCTTCTCCTTCTCCTATAGACATGTGATTTTTGACCCTTCCCAAAATTTTACTCATTTTAGCTTTTAAATATTTAATTTAGATCTAATATCGCTATTTTACCTAGTTTTAACTTTTTTTTACTTTATTTTGTCACAAAAATAAAAATTACAAAAATATTTTATTTTATTTAGGTAATTGATATTTTATCTTGTTACTTTTAGTTTATCTATCTTTCATAAAATTTAAAAATACAAAAAAAAAATAGTTTAACTTTGTTTTCAAGGGTGTTAGTGTTTTGGTAGTAATATTATTTTAATTTTATGATGATTTTAATCTAATTATCCTATTTTTAGTATAGTCTTTGGAAAAAATAATTTTATTTTAATTCTATTTCAGTTAAAGTCAATTGTTAATTATATTTTTATTATCTGTGATACTTTTATTTGGGGGTTTTGTCATAGTTACAAACAAAAATAAAACTATTTACCCTTCTCTATCCATTTATTTTCCTATCATAAACTAATTACGTTTTCTACCCATAGTAAGTTTTGTGGGAATTTTTTCTTTATTCTCCAATTCTTTTTTATTTCTATGTTTCTTTTCTTTTCTTTTTTCTTTTTATTTTCTTTTCTCCTTTTTTTCCTCATTTTCTTCTTATTTTTTTTTCTTTTTACCTTTTCTAATTTTATTTAACTTATGTTTTTTTTATATTCTTTTTCTCTTCATAATCTAATTTTATTTACTATTTTTACTATTTTTTATTATTCTTTTTTTATATTATTACTAAAGAAAAATCAAAGTGTGTATCAATTAAATGTTGTTAATACAACCAAAAAAATATTAACTAACATATGATACCAGTATTAGCTATATACCAACAGGGTATACAATTATACGCAAAGAGTTAAATTTTTTTTAATTCAATTATTAAACTGAAATAATATTGGTTGTCAACAAAAAAAAATAAAAAATTCTAAAAGGAACTAATTGTAAGAGTATACCATTACATCATATAGCATACTATAATTTATTTTTATCTTTTTGCATTTTCAGTTTGCCCCTCACGCTTGGGTAAAAGCTTAAAATAAATTAAAAGGAAAAATTCAAGTGAATTTGCGGGTAAATAAGTATACTATTATAGTATATTGTATACTATTACAATATATTGTTATAATATCTTGCATATTATTACAGTATACCATAACAATATATTGTATACATAATAGTGTATTGTTGCAGTATAACTATATACTCCTACAGTATATTAGTATGCTGTAGCGATACACTGTTTTGTAAACTATAATAGTATAGTATTGCAGTATAGCTATATATTCCTCTAGCATATTGTACCGAGTTCCTTCGACATGGTTCTCTCAAGCGACCTAGTATACTCTACTTGTTCACCTGTGTCGGTATGCCGTAGCGGTATATTGTAGCTGGGTTCTTCTTCGATTTTCAACTGAAAATTTCGATCTCAATCACCTCAAATCAGCTCCAAATGCTATCAAATTTCAGTATGAACTTCCAGAAGTGTGAGGCCCCGTGAAAACTTGTACTCAAAACCTAGTTGCTCCCAGTATGTGTTAGGAATGTATAAAATTTTTCGCAGTAAGCTTGCTCGCCACAGTTCAAACCCTTTGTACTGATCTAGCATTTGAAAATCAAGAATCAAAGTTTTTCAGAAAAGTGCTATATGCGGTCCAAAATGAGGTCGCAAATCAAGTATGCGGACCGCATTTCTATTGCAAAATGAGTCAGTATGTTAGTCAAATTAAGGTCAAAATGCGTCCATTATGCGATCGCATAACTGGTATGCGGACCACATTTCTGCTGCAAACCCAAATAGGAATGTTCAGAGTTTTGGAGCACTTTTGCGGTTCATTCTACGGACCGCATTTCCTCTTTTCGATCGCAAATGTGATCGCATACCTGACTCGGGGCTCCAGTATTTCTAACTTTTAAACCCTACCCCTTCTTCAATAAAACACCCCAACCCCTTATTTTTTCATATTTTCTGAACAAAACTAGAGAGAGGGAAGAGAGAATTCTTAAGAGATAAAGTCTTACCTTCATCAAGTTGATTTTCAAAGTCACCCAGGCCCGAAAATTTGCAAGTAATTATCTTTATCATTATTCTTGCAGATAAAATCCCCAACCCTTTTCATTGGTTTTCAGATTTAAACAAAAAGGGGGATTCTCATACATTGATTCTTGAAATTATAAGTTGAACCATGCATGCATTTTCTTTAATACCTAAAATCTAGTAAAAAAAATTGGGTAGGAGAAAAGATTTGCAAAAGGGGTGGTTGATAACCTAAATACGTTCGGGTAGTAATTGTGAACTTCAATTCTAAGATATATGTGTTAACTTGTGAACTAGATTAACAGCACTAGGTCGTTTGGTGAATTTAAAATATAAATTAAAAAGGGAATTCGAGTCCAGGTATGTATGGATAACTTTAACCTTTGTGAAGTCACCTTGTTTGGTGTACGAGTAATTGTTATGTGTTACTTATGTGGAATATTTGTGAATTCTTGTGATTTATATGCCTTGAACATTGTTGATTATACGTTCCGATGTAATGGTGTGAATAAATGGAAACAAACCAAGTGTGTGTGTGTAAATGTGTTTATGTGGTAAGAGTTGCGTAAGAAATTGTAATTGATGCAATTGAAACAACTGTGGTAATATCATGCATGACTTGTCGTGGGCAATTATCGTTGTGACTTAAATCGTATACGGGCTGTTGGATATGATAGAAATGGTACTGAGGTTGATGAAAACTTATTGTGAAATTGTTATTGTTGGTGTGAAATGTTATCCTGGATGGCCTGAAGCCATGTGTTTGAGATGTGCATTATTGTTGTTGTGTGAAATGTGATTGTCCGGTGGGATCGGGTTGCGGGCCGCAACACCAAGTTATAAGGTGTGGGTTGTGGTGATAAGGGTGGCCAAGGTAATAAGAGTGGAAAAATGATCAAAATCACAATTGAAATGAAAATATGAAACCCTTGAGTATGAAATGATGTTGAAAGGGGAAAGGAGAGATTGTGAAACTTGTTGGCTTTGGTTGCTCCTTTCATGTGCATTTGATTGTTGATTCTATTACTGTTTGTTACTTGTGTATTGATTGATTTACTTGGGGTAAAGTTTATTCATACATACCAGTACAATTCAAATGTACTGACGTCCCATTTTGTCGGTGTCACGACCCTAGTTCGCCCTCCGTGAACATGTCGTGATGGCACCTAGTCCCTACTACTAGGTAAGCCTAACAATGCGGAATTTATACAACTTGCAGAAAACAAACTAACTTGCGGAAGAAAACAACTAAAAATTTACTGTATATAAGTGCCACTTGGCATAATACAACCCATATCACGAAATCCAAAATAAACTCCCAAAACCCGAAAACTCACAGGAAACACAGGCTAAAAGAAATACTGTAAATGCTCTAATCTCCAGAATGTCTACATCAAAAGTATGATAGAATCTAAACACTACAGATAGAATAAGGAAGGAGACTCTTCGATCTACGGACATTGCAGATATACCTCGAAGTCTCCGCTAGATCTCTCCGCCTCGATGATAGTGCCTGGGTGGAGGAACTTGGATTTGCATATGAAAAACATGCGCAGAAGGGGCATGAGTACACCATAGCGGTACTCAGTAAGTGCCAAGCCTAACCTCGATTGGGTAGTGACGAGGAAGATCAAGGCCCTACTGAGATAAACATAATAAATGATAAGATAAAGGGAACAGTATAGATAAAGTCTAAAACGCGAACCGAATCTTTGATAAATAAGGAATGCCATAATAGAAAGCTGAAACAAAACAATACAAGGTAAATACTGCTCACAACATGCATAATAATCGGGGATCCCGTGGTATCCCGAGGATCTCTTGGTATCCTAATTAATAATTCAGGGATCTCTTGGTATCCCGAGGATCTCTTGGTATACTCAATAATAATTCAGGGATCTCTTGGTATCCCGAGGATCTCTTGGTATCCTCAATAATAATTCAGGATCTCTTGGTATCCTCAATAATGATTCGGGGATCTCTTGGTATCCCGATGATCTCTTGGTATCCTCAATAATGATTCGGGATCTCTTGGTATACCGGGGATCTCTTAGTATCCTCAATAATGATTCGGGGATCTCTTAGTATCCCAAGGATCTCTTAGTATCCTCGATGATTATATACACATGTGCCAAGAATCTCTTAGTATCCCACACTTCCAATCCAGAACATAAAACGTGCAGGGGATCTCCCGGGATGTCGTCCCGTAGTCCTAAATTTAAACAAACAATAACAGCTCAAAATATCAAATAAATACCAAACTCATAATGATTAATAGTAAATTCTAGCCTAACATTTTTCATAGATTACAAACAAGGCAGTTTAAGCAAATAGGCAAGTAAGTCAACTAAACATGCTCCTCTAACTAACACAGGCTAATTTGCAATTATAATAAAATAGGTAAGCAAGAAAACTCAATTTAAATACTCCAAATAAAAATGAATTTTCAATAATTAGCTCAAGTACGCACTCCTAACCTTACGTACAAGGCATTCAATTACCAAATATCAAATCCTAAGGGACAAAGTCCCCCACACAAGGTTAGACAAGTCACTTACCTCGAACCGGCTCAATATCACTAGGAACCACGCTCTTGCCACAAGTATCCGACTCCAAATGGCCCAAATCTATTCAATTCAATTACATATCATAAATAATATTGCAAACAACTAATTCCATTATTAAAATTAAAGCTAGGGTGCGAAATAGATAAAATAACCAAAATACCCCTCAAGAGAACGTCTCGAAAATCAAATAATTTTTACATTTTTAGAACCCTCATACTCTCACGAGTCTAACCATATAAAAATCTCCCAAATTGGAGGTCAAATGCCCACTCAAAACTCAGTAGTTTAGCCAATGAAGTTTTACCCCAAATTATCCAATTTTTGATCCTAAATTAAAATTCCAATGATGTATTTAACTATATAATGATGAAATATAACAAAAAGTGATCAAAGAAACGTTACCCAATGATCTTCTCTTCAAAACCCACTCAAAATTGCCTTAAACCGAGCTCTCAATTGAGTTTCCAACTTTTGAAACTAAACCCTCGATTTTACTATATTCTGAACAGTCATTTCCGCTTCTGCGGTCCCGCTTATACGGAAGATCAACCGCTTCTGCGGTTTTCACTAAAGGGGACATGACCACATATGCGATAGTTGGGCCGCTTCTGCGGCTCAGCTTTTGCGATGCCTAAGCCGCTTCTGCGGCTCCGCTTTCGCGGAAATGACACCGCTTCTGCGGCTTCTGAGGAAAGAGGGAACAAGCCACTTCTGCGGCCACATAGCCACTTCTGTGGTGCCGCATCTGAGGTTCCCAAGCCGCAGATGCGAAAATACCAGAAGAGAATCATCAACTGCTGCAATACTTCAAAATTCCTCCGTTAACCACCTAAAATCATCCGGAGGCCCCCGGGACCTCAACCAAAAATACCAATACCACCTAATACCTTATTGAAACTTGTACCAATCCTTAAACCACCTAAAACAATACCGGAAGCACAAATTAATCAAAGATTCAAGCCTAAGAACTTCAAATTCCAACAAAACACGCTTTCAATCAAAAACCTACCCAAAACACGTCCGAATGACCTGAAATTTTGTGCACACATCCCAAATGACTTGATGGAGCTACTGCAACTTCCAGAATTCCAATCCAACTCTCGGATCAAAAACTCACTATCAAATCGGAAACTTCAAAAATTCCGACTTCGGCATTTCAAGCCTAAATGAGCTACGAACTTCCAAAATACATTCCAAATACGCTCCCAATCCCGAAATCACCTAACAGAGCTAACGGAACCATCGGATTTCCATTTCTTGGTCGTCTTCACACTGTTCCAACTACGGGCCATTTTTAAACACTTACGCTCTCATCTGGGGACTAAGTGTCCCAAAGCACTCTGAATCCTAACACCGAAACATCCCGAAAAAACAAAATAGCATAAATGAACTTAGGGCAGTTAATGGGGGATCGGGGCGTAAATTCCAAAAAGGACCGGCCGGGTCGTTACAGTCGGGGCGCTACATTCTTGTTATGATTGTAGGTGGTTCTATAGCAGGTACTCCAGTCCACCGACAATAGCACCTCCTCCATCTTTCCGTCAGCTGAATTGGTGAGCCCCTTTCCTTTCGGGGCTCTACGTGGATCATGCCACTTTTCTTCCCGGAGTCTTATTTTGGTATTTGTGTAAGGTATAGCTGGAGCCTTGTTACTAGCAAGTATTGTAAAACTCTTTTGTATCCCTAGAGGCTCCGTAGACAGGAAATGTGGGTTGTGTACTTATGTATTTTGTATTTGGGCAGTATCACTTGTACACCACGTAAAGTAAGCATGGATGTTATGTATATTTCGTAAGAATGGGTTTAATCATAAACGGCTATTCCACTTGACTAATGAGTAACGAAAACACGGGGTAACACGTGGGATAGGAAAGGCGCTCAGGTCCACTTGATAAGGGCTGCCCGGTCGAGTGCCGATCATGTCCCTCAGTTTTGGGGCGTGACAAACTTGGTATCAGAGTCTAAGGTTTTAAAAGAGTCCTAGGATGTCTCGGAGGCGTGTCTAGTAGAGCCCTTCTTATCAGTGTGTTGTCGACCACATCTATAAGTAGGGGGCTACATGGACATTTAGGAAATTACCCTCCTCTTTGATATTCTATATCATGCGGTGAAGTGAAAAGTGAAAGTATTTATGTCAAACTAGTGCTCTGTTCCAAATTTTTCAGTAATGGCACCTAAGAAGAGAGCTAGACTCGGCCTTGAGGCTGATGCCACCCCAAGTGTGGCTATGAACCATGTACCTGATATAGTGGGCGAGAGTGACTCCCCGGTCTTGAATCTAACTGGCCCATATATTCCAGATAAAAGTATTCCTGTTGTAACTGCGGCAAAGGGTGCTACCATCCCTCCCGCCGATATTCCTAACCCTGATGCAGTTCCAGCTTCCGGTCTCGGGGTTTTTGATGGGAACCTTAGAGGAGTCATCCATATGTTAACATAGTTAGTGGCTGATGAAGCCCAGAGATCTCATGATTCCCCTACATCTTCCAGCGGATAGGGAGATCCGCCAGCTCCAGAGTCAACCAGTTTCTGCAGTTGGCCCCTCCAGAGTTCTCAAGCACAGACCCAAAGGTCGATTCGTAGGATTTTCTAGATGAAATGCATAAGACCCTTCGATTGATGAAGGCTTCAGAGATGGAAGGAGTTGAGTTGGCTTCATACAGGTTGAGGGGAGCAGCGTATTCGTGGTTCAAGATGTGGGAGTATTCCCGTGGGGAGGGAAGACCTCCGACTAGATGGGATGAGTTTGTAGATGCATTTTATGGACCACTTCTTGCCTGCAGAGACAATGACAGCCTATGCCACTGAGTTTGAGGTCGTCAAGCAGGGTAGTATGAGTGTTTGGGAGTACCACATGGAGTTTGTGAGATTTTCCAAGTATGCTCCTCAGTTAGTGTCGACCATGGATGCTTGAGTTTGGCGATTCATTCAGGTCCTTAGTCCTTTGGTGGTGAATGAGGCTGCTACAATGGCCTTACACTCGGATATGAATTTTGGAAAGATTGTGGGATTCGCTCAATCCACAAAGGCTAGAAAGTTGAAGATACGGGCGGAAAGGGAGAGTAGCAGCAGAGCCCGATCAGTGGTCACTCAGGGAGACCAATTCAGGGGAAAGGGCCATCAGGGCCTTCCCAGTCATATGCTCAGTCTTCAGCGAGTGCACCACCATCTGTGCACGGTTATCAACAGAGCAGTCGTTTGAGACCAGGTTTAGACAGTAGGAGACCCCATCAGTCCAGTCGTCCAGGACGGACATCACAGCAGCAGGGGAGGGCTCCATGCCCCAAGTGTAGGAGGTTCCATTCTGAGACTTGTTATTTGGATATCCCGGTGTGTTACAGATGCGCGGTGAAAGGTCATATCCAGCGGGACTATCATGCACCCAGTCAGGGCATGGGTAGGGGATTTGCTCAGTCATCCGGTTCTTCAGCTGCCATATTATCCGTGCGTCCTCCAGCCCCAGCACGGCGTGGTACAGTTAAGGGTGGAGCTCGTGGTAGAGGTGGAACCAGTTGATTTTATGCTTTGAGTGGTCGCCAGAGTGCAGAGGCTTCTCCAGATGTTGTTACAGGTATCTTATCCGTTCAGTCCATTGATTGTTATGCTCTTATTGATTCGGGGTCCTCTTTGTCTTATGTCACCCCATTCATTGCTTCAAGTTTTGGGATAGAACCCGAATAACTTCATAAGGCATTCCTCGTATCGACTCCGGTTGGTGTTTCTATTATAGTCGCGTGAGTTTATAGGAATTATGTTGTCACGGTATGTGGTCATGTTACCACGACTTATCTTATCGAGCTTGGAATGGTGGATTTTGATGTGATTATAGGAATGGACTGGCTTTATTCGTGATTTGCTAAACTTGACTACCGAACGAGAGTCATAAGACTCGAGTTCCCTAATGAGCTGGTTATTGAGTGGAAGGGAAATGGTGTGGTGCTGAAGGGTAGGTTTATTTCTTACCTTAAGGCTTCGAAGATAATTAAGAAGGGGTATGTCTATCATTTGGTCCGAGTGACCACTTCAGAAGTGTTTGTCCCCGAGTCCGTGCCAGTTGTGAATGAGTTTCTTGAAGTGTTTTCGGACAAGCTTCTAGGGATTCCTCCAGATAGGGAGACTGATTTTGGGATTGATATATTGTCAGTTACGCAGCCAATATCTATTCCACCATACAGAATGGCGCCAGCATAGTTAAGAGAGTTAAAGGAGCAACTGAAGGATTTATTAGAAAAGGGGTTCATTCGGCCGAGTGTGTCGCCATGGGATGCTCCGGTTCTTTTTGTCAGAAAGAAGGATGGGTCGCTCCGTATGTGTATTGATTATTGGCAGCTCAGCAAAGTCACCATCAAGAATAAATAGCCTTTACCACAGATAGATGATTTGTTCAACCAATTGCAAGGTGTAAGGTTGTTCTCCAAAATTGATCTACGGTCTGGGTACCACCAATTGAATATCAGAGAGCAGGATATTCCTAAGACCGCTTTCAGAACTCGCTATGGTCACTTTGAATGCTTGTTCATGTCTTTTGGGCTAACCAATGCCCTGACAGCTTTCATGGATCTTATGAATCGGGTCTTCAAGCCATTTCTAGACTCCTTCGTGATTGTTTTCATTGATGACATCCTTGTTTATTCGCGGAGCCGGAAGGATCATGCCGATCACCTCAGGGTAGTTCTGCAGACTCTTCATCAGCACCTGTTGTATGCTAAATTTTTGAAATGTGAATTTTGGTTGGAGTCCGTTACCTTTCTGGGTCATGTTGTTTCCTGTGAAGGGATTCAGATGGATCCCCAGAAGATTGCAGCAGTGAAAGATTGGCCTAGACCCACGACCCCAACGGAGATCCGTAGCTTCTTAGGTTTAGCAAAGTATTATCGGAGGTTTGTGGAGGGATTCTGTACCCTTGCCTCACCATTGCCTAAGTTGACGCAAAAAGCAGTTAAGTTCCAATGGTCCGACGCTTGTGAGAAAAGTTTTCAAGAATTGAAGTTGAGGTTGACCTAGGCATCGATATTGACCTTGCCAGAGGGCATGTAAGGATTTGTGGTTTATTGCGATACCTCCAGGGTCGGTTAAGGATGTGTGTTGATGCAACATGGGAAGGTTATAGCATATGCTTCAAGGCAACTCAAGAATCACGAGAAGAATTACCCAACGTATGATTTGGAGCTTGCAACAGTTGTGTTTGACTTGAAAGTATGGCGGCATTATCTTTATGTAACCCATGTGGATGTGTTCTCGGACCACAAGAATCTCCTGTTCTCGGACCACAAGAATCTCAAATATTTGTTCAAGCAGAAGGATTTAAATTTAAGGCAGCGATGGAGGTTAGAATTGCTCAAGTATTATGATATGAACATTTTGTACCATCCAGGGAAGGGGAATATGGTGGACGACGTTCTCAGTCGGAAATCTATGGGTAGTTTGGCTCATTTGGGAGCGGATCAGAGGCCCTTGGCTCGGGAGGTTTATCAATTGGCCAGTATGGGGGTTTGTATTTCGACCTCAGATGAGGGGAAAGTTATGGTGCATAATGGATCGAAATTGTCACTGGTAGCGGAAGTCAAGGTAAAGCAGTTCCTTGATCCAGCATTGGCACAAATGAAGGAGGTAGTTTTGAATAACAAGACTATTTTCACTCGGCGGCGATGATGGTGTATTACGATGTCAAGGTAGGCTATGTGTTCCTGATGTGGGTAATCTTCAGGAGAGGGTAATGGCGGAGGCTCATAATTCCAGGCATTCTATGCACCCAGGTTCTACGAAAATGTATTATGATCTTAAGGAAATTTATTGGCGGAATGGTATGAAGAGGGGTGTGGCGAACTTTGTATCCATATGTTCGAATTGTCAGCAAGTAAAATCTGAGCATCAGTGGCCTGGTGGGTTAACTCAGCTTATGGAAATACCAATGTGGAAATGGGAGATGATCAACATGGACTTCGTGGTAGGGTTACCTCACACTCAGTGCAAGTTCAACTCAATTTAGGTAATAGTGGATCGACTCACGAAATCAGCTCACTTCTTGCCAGTCAAGTCCACCGACAATGCAGAACAGTATGCTCAGTTGTATATCAAGGAAATAGTAAGGCTTCATGGCACTCCACTTTCTATTATCTCAGATTGTGGGGCCCAATTCATAGGTAATTTTTGGAAGAAATTTCATCAAGGTTTGGGTATTCAGGTGAATCTCAGCACGGCTTTCCATCCGTAGACTGATGGTCAAGCGGAGTGAACTATTCAGACGCTTGAAGATATGTTGCGGGCTTGTGTCTTGGATTTCAAAGGTAATTGGGATGATCACTTGCCACTTATAGAATTTGCTTACAATAACAGCTTTCATGCTAGCATTCAGATGGCCCCATTTGAGGCATTGTATGAGAGGAGGTGTAGGTCTCCGATTGGATGGTTTGAAGTGGGTGAAGTAGAATTTATAGGGCCAGATCTCGTGCACCAGGCTATGAAAAAGGTTAAAGTCATTCAGGAGAGGATGAAAACTGCTCAGAGTCGCCAGAAATCCTATGCGGACGTACGACGAAGAGAATTGGAATTCCAAGTAGATGATTGGGTGTTCTTGAGGGTGTCTCCTATGAAGGGAGTCATGCTATTTGGGAAGAAAGTGAAGTTGAGTCCTAGATATGTCGGGCCGTATCGGATCACTCAAAGGATAGGGCAAGTGGCTTATAGGCTGGAATTGCCCCCTGAAATGTCATTAGTGCACCCCATTTTCCATGTGTCTATATTAAAGAAAGTGGTTGGTGATCCATCCACCATCGTGTCAGTTAAGACTATCGAGGTTAATGAGGAGTTATCATATGAAGAAGTTTCGGTTGCTATTCTTGATAGACAAGTCCGTAAATTGAGAAATAAGGAAATTGCTTCGGTTAAAGTATTATGGCTAAGTCAACGAGTCGAGGAAGCCACGTGGGAAATGGAAGATGAAATGAAGGAAAAATATCCCCACCTATTTGAGCAAGTCTAGTAGTGATCGTGTAAACTCCTATCTCTAAGCAAACTGATGTTGTGTTCAATTTGGTGCAAAGATACCCCATTTTCCCCTAAATGCTTTACTATTGTAACTCCTTAAATTGTGCAAGAATTGTAGGTGTTGTGATTAATTGAGTCATGTGCAAACCCTCTTTTGTAAATGAAGGTTTTGTAAAAACTCATGTGATAAGTGAATGATTAATGGTAGTGTAGACTGGTAATGATTAATTGAAATGCATATAGAGTATTAAGTGGTTGAACTATATGGGACTCATTGAAGTGACCAAATTGTGCGCAAAAATGTGACAAGTGATTGAATATGTGCAAGTATTGAGGTAATGAATTGTATACCAGTTGTAGAGATAATAGGAATAGTGTAATGGTGCTTGGAAATATGTTTTAGGGGCTCTCTGACAGGTATATAAGTCTAATTACAAAGGAAACTCTGGTAAAATTTTCTAAAAATATGGGAGTTAGTGAAAAATTGGGAGTTTGCATATCATGTTTTCAAAACCAACTGATTTCCAAAATCCTCATTCGAGGATGAATGATTTTAAGTGGGGGAGGATGTGAGGCCCCGTGAAAAATTTTACTCAAAACCTAGCTCGTAGTGCCCAATTCCGAGTATGTGTTAGGAATGTGTAAAAAGCTCGCCGCGGTTCGGACCCTTTGTACTGATCTAGTATTTAAAAATCAAGAATCAAAATTTTCCAGAAAAGTGCTATTATGCGGTCCAGAATGCGGTCGCAAATCAAGTATGCGGACCGCATTTCTATCGCAAAGTGAATCAGTTTGTTAGTCAAATTAAGGTCAAAATGTGGTCCATTATGTGATCGCATAACTGGTATGTGGACCGCATTTCTGCCGCAAACCCAAACAGAAATGTTCAGAGTTTTGGAGCACTTTTGCGGTCCGTTCTACGAACCACATTTCCTCTTTGCGATCGCATACCTGACTCGGGGCTCCAATTTTTCTAACTTTTAAACCTGACCCCTTCTTCAATAAAATACCCCCAACCCCTTATTTTACATATTTTCTGAACAAAATTAGGGAGAGGGAAGATAAAATTCTTGAGAGAGAAAGTCTTAACTTCATCAAGTTGATTTTCAAAGTCACCCAGGCCCGGAAATTTGCAAGTAATTATCTTCATCATCATTCTTGCAGGTGAAATCCCCAACCCTTTTCAATGGTTTTCAGATTTAAACTAAAAGGGAGATTCTCATGCATTGATTCTTGAAATTATAAGTTGAACCATGCATGCATGTTATTTAATTCCTAAATCTAGTAAAAAAAATTAGGTAGGAAAAAAGATGTGCAAAAGGGGCGGTTGATAAGCTAAACAAGTTCAGGTAGTAATTGTGAACTTTAA
Organism: Nicotiana glauca; assembly: GCA_026770625.1. Taxonomy (NCBI): domain Eukaryota; kingdom Viridiplantae; phylum Streptophyta; class Magnoliopsida; order Solanales; family Solanaceae; genus Nicotiana; species Nicotiana glauca. Next base: position 8,430 of record MU688365.1, on the reverse strand, counting down.
TTCTAAGATACATGTGTTAACTTATGAACTAGATTGATTGTACTAGGATGTTTTGTGAATTGAAAGTAGAAATTAAAAAGGGAATTCGACTCTAGGTATGTATGGCTAACTTTAACCTTTGTGAAGTCACCTTGTTTGGTGTACGAGTAATTGGCATGTGTTGCTCTTATGGATTATTTATGAATTCTTGTGATTTATATACATTGAACATTGTTGATTATATGTTCCGATGTGATGGTGTGAATAAATGGCAACAAACCAAGTGTGTGTGTAAATGTGTTTATATGGTAAGAGTTGCGTTACAAATGATAGAAATAAATCATAGTTGATGCAATTGAAACAACTGTGGTAATATCATGTGTGACTTGTCGTGGGCAATTATCGTTGTGACTTAAATTGTATACGTGCTATTGGATATGATGGAAATGGTACTGAGGTTGATAAAAACTTATTGTGTAATTTTTATTGTTGTTGTGAATTGTTATCCTGGATGGCCTGAATCCATGTGTTTGAGGTGTGCATTATTGTTGTTGTGTGAAATATGATTGTCTAGTGGGATCGGGTTGCGCGCCGCAACACGAAGTTATAAGGTGTGGGTTGTGGTGATAATGGTGGCCGAGGTAATAAGGGTGGTCGAGGTAATAATGGTGAAAAAGTGATCGAAATCACAATCGAAATGAAAATATATGAAACTCTTGAGTATGAAATGATGTTGAAAGAGGAAAAAGAGAGATTGTGAAACTTGTTGGCTTTGGCTGTTCCTTTCATATGCATTTGATTATTGATTCTATTACTGTTTGTTATTTGTGTATTGATTGATTTTACTTGGGGTAAAGTTTTTTCATACATACCAATACAATTCAAATGTATTGACGTCCCTTTTCGCCGAGGCGCTACATTCTTGTTATGATTGTAGGTGGTTCTATAGCACCAATAGTAGCACCTTATCCATCTTTCTGCCAGCTGTATTGGTGAGCCCCTTTTATCTCGAGGCCCTGCGTGGCTCATGTCGCTTTTCTTCTCGGAGTCTTATTTTGGTATTTGTGTAAGGTATAGCCGGAGTCTTGTTACTGGCAAGTATAGTAAAACTCTTTTGTATCCCTAGAGACTCCGTAGACAGGAAATGTGGGTTGTGTACTTATGTATTTTGTATTTGGGAAGTATCACTTGTAGACCACGTAAAGTATGCATGTATGTTATGTATATTTAGTAAGAATATGTTTAATCATAAATGGCTATTCCACTTGATTAATGAGTAATGAAAACATGGGGTAACACGTGGGATAGGAAAGACGCCCAGGTCCGCTTGACTTGGGCTACCGGTTCAAGCGTCGTTCATGTCCCTCGATTTTGGGACATGACAAGAAGGTACTATGTCACGACCCAATTCCTAAACCCAGTCGTGATGGCGCCTCTCGTGAAGACAAGGCCAGCCAACAGAACAACAATGCCTTATTTAACAATTAATAGCTATAAATGAACAAATAATATGACTTATTAGCATTAATAACTGATATTTATCACTCAACACAACCTGACCGGGGTGTCACAAGTCACGAGCATCTAAGGAGTAGGAACACTACTATAGAGCCAATAATTTATACTCCCTCCGTTTTAATTTATGTGAACCTATTTTCTTTTTTGTCCGTTCCAAAAAGAATGACCCCTTTCCTTATTTGAAAATAATTTACCTTTATGCAATAATTTATAGCCACACAAAATATATGTGCCTCATTTTACACAAGTTCAAAAGTCTTCTTTCTTTTCTTAAACTCCGTGCCCAGTCAAATGGGTTCACATAAATTGAAACGGAGGGAGTATATACAAGATAAAAACCAGAATTCAAAGATGAAGTGCGGTGCCGCGAACGCTGGCGGTCACCTTGCTCAACTACCATAGTGAGGCCTTCGGTCCGCTAATAACCCGCTACCAGGTGAACAATACCTACAACTGCACGCGAGGTGCATGGAGTAAAGTGAGTACTTCCAACTCAATGGTAATAAGATTAAATAATAACTTAGCGGTAAGAAATCACGTAAGAACACTCCATCATGCTATATAGGACAGTACAACCTTATGAAAAAAATAGTAAAACCAGGAAAACCCTTTAGTATTATCTAGCTCAGTTAAAAACCTTTTTGAAAATATCTTTGTTTTTCTTTTTAACAGTTAAGCATATGAATGCGATGTCAAGTAGAGAAAGTCCGCACACAAATTAGCCCCTCGGGCACAACACTCTATTCACAAATAACACCAGGGTATCTGGTACACAATGCAAGATATAACATGGATGCCAATGATATGAGAGTGCTGAATGTCATGCCACGTAGTACAAACAGAAACCAATGCATGAATGCAATGCAATGCACATGACCTCTGCGGCGTGTAGCCCGAGCCAACCATGCATATGATTTATCGTCGACGACGCTCACTGGGGGTGTGTACAGACTCCGGAGGGGCTCCTACAGCCCAAGCGCAATGTACTGGTCAGTCAATATTACCTGACCGGTCAGCCAACTGTTACCTGACCAATTTATATCATACAGTGCCATTGTTACCACTGTTTCAAGTCACATCATACAGTGTCATTGTTACCACTGTTTCAAGTCACATCATACAGTGTCATTGTTGCTACTGTTTCAAGTCACATCATACAGTGTCATTGTTACCACTGTTTCAAGTCACTACTGTGGTGCACAGCCCGATCCAAGCACAGTCCAGAAAATATTATAAACTCCTTGGGCATTTATAAAACAGTAATTCTCAGTCCGAAATAGTATTTAAAGTATCATTTGAGTTTTCAAAACTTAGAAATATGGTTGAGTTGCAAAACAGTACTTAAAACCTTGGACTGAAGCCAAATGATATGCAAGAATGCTAAAACAGAAATATCAATCCCGAAGGATTCACATAGTTGGCACGAAGCAAAAACATAGCAATCAGTCCAAACTATGATGATAACAAGTAGTTATAGTCAACTACACAGTAAAATCAACAACCGGGACGGACCAAGTCACAATCCCCAATGGTGCTCTACCCCACGCTCATATCCGACGTGCAAGTCACCTCAATACAACACTATGATTTGCAAATTCAGGGTTTCAAACCCTCAGGATATCATTTACATGTATTACTCACCTCGAACCGGTGAAATTCCTTGCTCGCGATGCCTTTGCCCCTCAAATTGTCCTCCACGCGCGTCAAATCTAACCAAAAATAGAGCGAATACATCACAATATACCAATGGGACAACACCCAATCGAAAACAATCGAAATATAGCAAAAATCTAGAAACTAGCAAAACTCGAGCCCCGGGCCCACTTCTCGAAAAATTACGAAACTTATATTACCGGATTCCTCGTCTCGCCACGAGTCCATACATACCAAGAACTCCCAAATTCGAGCTCAAATGACCTATCAATCCCAATTTGAAATATTAAAACTCAAACCCTAGCTTTACCCCTTTTTAATGAATTTCAACCAATTTCCATGTTAAATCTATCATAATCTCGTGTATTTAGGCCAAGGAACTTACCTCCAATCAATCCTCCTTGAATCTCTCTTCAATTTGCCCCAAAAAGCTCTCAAAATACTTAACAATGGAGGAAGAAATGACTAAAACTCGCGGATGAAATGAAATTATAACATTCTGCCCAGCACTGCAAATCCTTCTTCGCGTTCGCATTCATTACACCGCGTTCGCGAAGGCCAGTTTCACAGGCCCTTCGCGTTCGCGTGGCTTGCTACACGTTCGCGTAGACCAAGTGATCCCAGCCCCAATTTCATTCTACGCTTTCGCGGTTACTCTGCCGCGTTCGTATAGCTTCCTTGACCCACTCCTATGCGTTCGCGACTTCCCCATCGCGTTAGCGAAAGCCAAAGTCACAGCCTCCCATTTTTCCTCTTCGCGTTCGCGAAGGAGGAGACCAGATACCAGCAACCAGCAGTTCAAATTTTCCAAAAATAACCCGTTGGGCATCAGAAACACACCCGAGGCCCCCGGGACCTCAACCAAAAGCACCAACATGACTTAAAACATTATCCAAACTTGTTCCTATCATCAAAACACGTCTAACAACACTAAAATCATCAAATTTCACCAAATCAAAGCCTAAGCTTATCAAATTCTTCTGAAACTCACATTCGATCAAAAACTCGACCAAACGATGTCCGAATGACCTGAAATTTGCACACATATCCAAAATCACCCAACGAAGCTACAGCAACTCTCGGAATTCTATTCCGACCCTCGAATCAAAATCTCATCTATCAACCGGAATTCGCCAAAATTTCAACTTCACCAATTCAAGCCTAATTCTACACCGGACCTCCAAAATCACTTCCGATTGTGCTCCTAAGCCTTAAATCATCCCCCGAAACTAACCGAATAATCAAAAATTCATTCCGAGCCCTCTAACTCACAAGTCAACTTCCGGTTGACTTTTCCAAACTAGCCTTCCCTTAAAGAGATTAAGTGTCTCATTTTTTACCAATACTAATCCAAATCAACTCTAACACACCAGATACTAATAATGAAACATGAAGAAGCATAAAACGGGAAAAATGGAGCAGTAACGCATGAGACGACGGGTCGGTTCGTCACATACTATAAGCAATATCTAATAACACCCACTTTGAATCAAACAAGAAATCTTAAAATAATTAGATCCAATTTCTTTTTGAAGAAGGATATAAGAGAAATTGAAGAGTTTGTCCAAGTCTTCTTCACGGAGGCGAACTTTATCCAAGTTATTTCTGGGTGTGTCAAAAGGAAGAGTTTGTGTGCAAGAACTAGTTGAGGTTGTTGTGTTCCTTCTTCCGCATCCATGGCTACCTTTCTTTGCTATTTCTTGATTTTTTTTTGCTTCACTATACTTTTAAATGCCTCTGTGAAGAAGAAGAAAACGAGAAAAGGAAAAAATCGGGTAAATAGTTTGGGCCCCATGGATAAAAGTAGTAAATAGTTTGGGCCTGGGCATTAAAGAGTCAATAGTTTAGGATTAATGGGTATAAAGTGGGATTTTCTCTTTAGTTTATACTCAAAAAAGAAAAATAAATTTTGGGTCAATTTTGTATCTTGATAGATCCAATTTTAGGCCCATTTTCGAAATTTTCCCTTGGCCCAAATTCATAACCATTAAAACCCTTACACCCTCCCTTCATGTTCAGCTTCCGCACAAAAAGAAACCAAAGAGAAGACTTCAGCCATTTTCTCCATGGATTCAAGCACGAGCGCCCTTCTTCTTGAACCTTAGACAACCAAGACCTTTCCTCAACAGAGCAACAACAGCCATCTTCATCTACAAGACAACGACTACCCTCAACTAGATGAACACCCTTCCAACGACCGCCAGCCTCCGCCGCTCCACCCATCGTCCAACCCCCTTAGCACCAACAACACAACCTTAACTCACCACCAGCCAACCATAACCATCAGCAGCTCAACGCCGGACACACAGACCCCAGCGGCAGAATCGGCGACCCCATCTCACATCGCTGGAACCAACCTAGCCGTTCCTCCTCTGTCTTGAAGCAGCAGAACAGTATCTACACCTAACATATCCTCCCTTACATTTTCAGTCGCGACACAAACACACACACATAAGCACAAATAGAAGACGAAAATAAAATCGGATAGATAAACTAAGGTTTGTTCGATTGCTGTCCGCCGAGGTTTCCGGGCAGATTCGAGTTTTCGGCGAGGTTTTTCAGTTTGGATCTTGTGCGCAGTTCCATTGCTTAGCAATGTTTAACTGTCCAACAATCGGATTTCATATCTATTCGAGGTTTATTTATCCCTTTCTTTTACTAATTTAGCTTAATTTCATGCTTCCGGTATTCTCGTTTATCTATCATGGTCTGCTTGTTGATTTTTTTTTGGGTTAATGTTTCATTTCTCAGTTCATGATGTTTTAGTATTATTTGTTTGCTCAATTTTGTTTCGTTGACTATTGTTTGCATATTGTTTAGTTTAACTTAGATGAATATTCATGTTTAAAAATGAGTTTTTCTTCCTTTTTTTTGGTTTTCCTGTTTCACTCCTTCGTTAAGGGATAAATATTTAAGGTTTCGCAATTAACATTTGGATGACAAAGGAGTTAAATCAACAAAATTTCAGTAGCTCGTTTGGTCGCTCAAGAGTTTGAAAATCTTAGGCTGCGGAATTGGTCTCTAAAAGAGACAAGCATAGGATTTTGGAAATAACATAATTCTCTAACTTTGATTTCTATTTTTATCTAGATAGTTGCATGCATAGGCCAGCAACACTTGGTTAGGCAAGCCTTAGGATTTTTGTTAGTTTCGAGTGAGAGGTCGTTCCCTTAATTAAATTTATTCAGGGAATGCCTCGAATGATTTGTATATATTTTTATCCAAAAAATATCCCGTAGTACTTGTATTTGGAGGCCAAAAGTAGAGCTTATAGTATTTTATTTTTATTTTTATTTTTCTTTTATTAGGTGGGGACGACCTCGATCCCTTTTGTGTGTTTAGTTTTCTGTGTTTGTTTTACCTCAATTCGAATATTCTGAAAGTTGACTAGATCAAGTGTGCAACCGTACTAGTTACGGAATTTGGGGAGTGCCTAACACCTTCTTCCCGAGTCAAATGAACCCCCTTACCCAAATCTCTGGTGTAGACTTAGTTTTGGACCCTGAGTGACCTGGCACACCGAAACAAATGTCAGGTGGCGACTCTGAGTTATTTTCTTTTGAACACAAATTTTTGTCACTTTCTAATTGAAAACTCGCTTGAGCTTTACTAAATCTTTTTATTAATTTAAGAGGGTTAAGTGAAGTTGGTTAAAAAAGAGGTGTGACAGCTGCTTTTTGGAAGAAGCTAGAATTTTTAGCTTCTCCCGCTCCTGCTAAAAAGTACTTTTTTATTTTAGCCAAACACCTTAAATTTTTCAAAAAATACTTTTTTGACCCAAAAAATTACTTTTGACATCCTAGATGCTTGGTCAAACGGGCTCTAAGACCATTATAAAAATTTACTTAGTGTTTTCCCACTTATTGCAACTCCCGAATACTAATTTAGACACCCACAATATTTTTATAACACTATACCTCCTCAGGGTGGGAGAAATTTAAAAATAGCCAGATTTACAAGTGGCCGTTAAAAAATAGCCCAGTTTCAAAAGTAATCGAAATCTAGCCACTTTTTATGTAAAGATAAATCTGAGCGAAAACACTGTTCAAAACTCGAAAAATACACCAGTATATTATGCTGAAGTTCTAGCATAAGTATACTTGAACTGCAGCATATTATACTGGAGTTCCAGGATAAGTATGCTGGAGATAAGTATGCTAGAGTTCCAGCAAAGAATAACAGTCCAGTATAATATACTGGAAGTTCATACACAAGTGCTCGAATCTCCAGTATATTATGCTGGAACTTTTTGTATGTTGGAGTTCCAGCATAATATACTGGAAGTTCATACACAGGTGCATCGAACTCCAATATATTATGCTGGACCAATCTCTGTTGCAGCAAAGTAGTGACTATTTTTTTATTAACTTAGTAAATGCTTGCTATTTTTGAATGACCAGTTAGAAAACTAGCTAGACCGTACTATTTTTACCCTCAGGGCATACCATCCTAATTTTGTAACTCTTAAGGATTCATCTTCATCCAATGCCTTAACCTTCATTCACTTATTCATCAAAAATTCACATATACCATACTAGCACCTTCACATATATCATATTTGATTATTGATTTAAGTTCTTGTATCCTCCATATCTCCTGAAATGCATAAGTTACCTTGATTCAAGTTATTATCCCCTTCTTTAAACTAAGAATCCCCATTGTGAACTAAGTTAATTCATAATTCTATTACCCCCAAAAATGTGATTTTTAAAATATATTTTACCTTGAGAACATAAAGGAGTCATCACCTTTTCAATTCCTGACTACTTTATCCTCTTGCTCTGTCACGATCCAAACCCGGTCGTGATGGCACCCAACCCTAAAGCTAGGCAAGCCTGACCAACAGTCGCTCCCAATTCAACAATAAATTTTAAAATCGACAATTTAAGAAGAATATAATAGTTTTAGAATAATAATCCAATATTTATAGAAGAATAATACTGAGAAATACGAAGTCTGATAAAAATACTCCCAAAAGATCTGGGGTCACGAGTCTAGAGCCTCTAAAACAAACTGGATAACAATATCTGAACGAAAATACACAAGTCTGGGAATGTATATATAAATAAAACTGAAATAGGAAGAGTAGTCAGGTCCTGCAAACGTCAAGCAGCTACCTCAACAACTCTGATAAGCTCTGGAGACAACGAGTGCTCAGCTAAGCCTCCGGTGCACCTGAATCTGCACACAAGGTGCAGAGAGTATGGGTGAGTACTACCAACTCAGTGAGTAATAAGCATATAAAATGTCTGAAGATAAGAAATCTACGAAATGCCACAA
>MU688364.1:71776-136542 GCA_026770625.1 Nicotiana glauca | reverse complement strand
TAAAGACATGCAAAAATTATTCCACTTATTATACAGGTGGGCGCCTGTTTATCCAAAACATGAAAATATTCCACTTATTATACAAGTGGGCGCCTATTATTCTAAAAGCATAAAAAATTATTCCACTTATTATACAGGTGGGCGCCTGTTATTATAAAGACATGCAAAAATTATTCCACTTATTATATAGGTGGGCGCCTGTTATCTAAAGACATGCAAAAATTATTCCACTTATTATACAGGTGGGTGCCTACCGTTAAAGTTATTTGATTTTTGACTCTGTTCATGTTCTTACATGCTTCCTCTACTTGTGTTCAAGTTTGCACTGTCTCTTTCTTCTGAACTCGTTTATGTTTGAGTTTCTCAAATATGTTCTTCATGATTTTTCTTCCTTTGTTGTTCAAGCATGCTATCATGTCTGTTTTGTTGAGACTCTGAAAAACAAATGGTTTGCTTTCCCACCTCCATGTATGATTCAACATTTGAAACCCTAAGATTTGGGGTTTCCTTTTGACGACTTTGATTTTTGTGTTCAAGTCAGGGTTCCACATTGGGACCCTGGACTCTCAGACTCATTATGAGTCTGCAGGTTGAACCTGCATCTCCTTGCTTATGATTCTGAACTACTCTTCGATTAAAATTCTCTTTTAAATAACTTGACAGTCTTTTCTTGATTTACATGTTTTAGTGTTTATATATGAGAACTCTGCTTTCAAAAAGGCTTTGCCAACTACTAATTGATTCCGGATTCCTTTAATTGTGTTCACTTGATTGTTACTGGTTTTCCCTAATTGAACCTTTCTTTACCCCTTTTCCTTACTCGATTCATTCGAGGAAAAGTCTGAAGTTTTAATTTTTACTGGTTGATTCCCTTTCCTTTTTCTTTACACGCTGTGTACTATTAGTTTGTTGCCTTAAATAGCTTCTATGTACTTACCCTTTATTATATTACTAGGAAAATATTCCTTTATTATATTACTGGGAAAATATTTTTATAAAATCCATTTCCATAATTACTTTACCCGCTTGAGATCAGAATCCCTTAACTAAAGGGAGACTGATCAGAATGATATTTCCTTGCCTTTTCTTGCTTACTTGCTACACTATAAAAAGGGCTCAACCCTTCTGGATTAAAAGGATAAAGACTTTAAGCTTTAAGCTTTGATAAAACCTTACTCTCTCACACACACTTTCAATCAGAATACTTTTTGAACACTTTCTACTCTCTGTTGAGACTTTTGTACTGCTTTGCAATTTGGCTTTTCAAGACTGCTATTTTACTTACCTGCGCTTTTCCTGAAACTGGTATGTCTGATTTAATTTTTTGCCTCACCTCCTATGTATTTATTTTATAGTTTCAGTACTCTTTCCCACTTTGTTGTTCATGTTCAGTTGTGTTTCTTTCCTTGTATCTTGCTTCTATTATGAATCCCTATCCCCCTATTCCCCTCTATGTATCTGAGTTAATGGTTTTGGCCTGGCAGTATCTAAATTACTGCCCAGGTCTGAACCTAACCTTCAATAGGTCCTAAATCCCAATTTAACCTGACAGGCTGGTCAGGGGTGTGCCAGCATACCAATTGCTGGGCATGACCACTAGTTTGTCATGACTATTCCCTAATTCCCATCTACTGCACTTACACTTACTCTTAGACTCTAAGTTTTGCCCCCTCCTATGAGCCTTGCCTTGGGGACCTTGAGTTCCCTCTGAACTTGGACATTGAAGGGCTGGTCATTCCACACTGCACTATAATTATGTAATAATTGGGTGTAAGCACTGCCTGGAGTTCACGAAGCTCCTTGGAACTTTAACACACCCAAAAGATGAGAAAGGCTTTGGGAATATGATCTTTAGAAGTTGGTTTATTTCATGTGTCAGACTAGGAGTCTGAATTAGGCTCTCATTGGTTGGAATTCTAATTTCTGATATAAATTACTTTTTCTGGATTCATTCAAGTTGTAATAATTTGTAATAACTATGGGGTGTATAGTAAAGATGGGGGAGGGTCTCTCATGTTATGCATATGGGGTAGATATCATGCTTTAGGTTTTATTTCTGCAATCACTACATTTTCGTTTATGTATCTGCGTTTAGAAATCTTGCCTATAAGATTGTTTTATTATGCATTTAGAAATAATGCCTATAAGATCGTTTCATCATGCATTTAGAGATCTTGCCTATAAGATTGTTTCATTATGCATTTAGAAATCTTGCCTATAAGATTATTTCATCATGCATTTAGAAATTCTGCCTATAAGATTGTTTCATCATGCATTTAGAAATCATGCCTATAAGATTATTTCATTTCAGCATTAGAAACAATGTCTATAAGTTTCTACACTTTTGCATATAGAAATCATGACTATAGGTTTCTGCACTTCTGCATATACATATTAGGCAAACAGTCTATAGGTTAAAACAATCAATTGCATCCTAGACACCATATTTATAGGACTCCTGCACTTACTAACCGTTTTAAACCAACAACGCTTAGAAATCATGCATATAGGATGTAGTCAATTGAATCAGTTTCGTCTATTTCATCTATGAGTTTTATAATCAATAGTAAAGTCGTTTTAAAATCTGCAGAATTTTTGTTTATAAAACCAGTAGCTTCTCTTTAAAATCAGTATGCCTTCTGCATTGTTAGATATCATGATTACAGGCCTCATCTAGGCAAAACTATAGGTAATTAATCAACTATACCAGTATTTAATAATTACAACCAGCAGGCAGGTCTAATTCAGACTTCTTATTTGAAAATATGTGATAAATCAGCCACTCTTCCTACGTTAAGTTTAATTAAATACCTAACCAGTACTTGTAAGTCATGATAAATAATTTGTTGTTTTGAATGAGGAGGCCTACTTGAGCCTTAACTGCTATGTGCTTCCCCTTTACAGCTTTATGTGTTTTGTTTGTTGCATTAGACTTTTGTCCCTTTTTAAATCCTGAAAAGCCCCAACTCTCTTACTTTTAGGATTAGTAATCTGAATGCCTCCGGGACTGATAGGATTGGGACGGGTAATAGCATGCATTATGTAACGATACTATTCCGCGCTCTAATACCTTAACGGGGTGGGAAGGGTAGATATAGATATGATGACCGGTGCACTAATACCACACGTAGCCCCTCTTTCGAGAAGTGATTACTGGGTATTGCATTGATGTGATCCATATTAATCGTAAACCTAGGACCCTCTCTCCCTTTTATTTGCTTTCATCTATTTCTTGTAGTATTGTTTAAATCTTTCATAAAATTCCTACCCCCTTTTGCCCTTTCTCAAGTTTCGACTTAATTGCAATGTTGGATGTGAACCCCTTCTATTTGAGCCCTTAATTTCTTACTCTATTATATGAAGTCACAATTATAACATGGCCGGGAACCACACTAATGGATCTTGAGGGGTGCCTAACACCTTTCCCTCGAGATAATTTCTAGCCCTTACCCAAACTCTGGTTCTTCAAACTCAAACCCTTCTTAGTGTCCTAATACACTTAATCAATAGGTGGAGACTCTTCAAATTCCAAAACCCAATTCCCAAAAGGGAACGAGTTGTCCTCCCAAATGTCGTAAACCCGATTTCGCCTTAGAAAAAGGGGGCGCGACAGCATGGCGACTCTACTGGGGACTTCTTTAGGCTTTTACCGCTTCATGTTATTTGTGACTTTATAGCTTTTTATTGCCTTTACTTAATGTCTTTATCTCTTCTTCTATGAAACTGACTTGGCTCTTTATTTCTTTTAATTCTTTCTTTTACCGCTTTCCTTCAATATTTTTGTATTTGTGAGCAATTATTGTAATCATTACTTTATGAACGTGCAAATACATGACAACTTGTTTCATTCTTGTAATTGCATCTTCAACATCATATTCCACTTGTGTTAAACAAAATACCATAGCAACACTTATAATGATTGGTTGCGCCCTTCCGATATTATCACCCCCTAAATTTGGCAAAGGCGTATTTGCGGTAAAACCAGTTGATCAGCGGTGCAGTCGACGGTTCCGTGCCTTTCCCTCTTGAATTGTCTGCTCAAGGGTACCGGTCTAATACCCTATAGAAACCTTACTCTGTTTAATTGTTCATGCATCATGGTCAAACCTAGCAGATTCAATTATGTTGTCCACATTATGATTCTTTAAGATAGCCTTGTCCAAAGTCCACTGGGTTTCCTTGAAACCCAAATGGACGCTACCATGTTATGTGCATTTATTTGGATATCTAAATGTTGTTCATGCTAATTGTTGATATTTAATAGCCGAGTCTGGTAGAAGTGTAGCCTCATCATTTTGTTTTGCAGAAATGAACGGCAAGGTTCCCGACATCGGTATGGTCAACATACCCTCGCTCTTGCAGACCTGGTGGAGAAACCTCCCATCGAGCAACCAAATCAACAAATGGAAAGAGAGAGTCACCAAGGTTAGTGAGAAGCTAGAATACCTAGAGTACAACTTGCTGGAATTGGAAGGGAAAGTGAGGAAAAGAGTCAGCGGCTGTCAAAACGCTGAGGAAGGCGAAGGGGAATGCCTGGCGAAGGCATTTTTAATAGAAAATCTGTGCGAGTTGGAGGATCTAATCAACGAGAACATTCAACCTGGAGAAGGTCCTTCTGGGACCAAGTAGTTAGGAGTCTTTTCTTTTGATTTTAAAATGTAATAAGGCCAATGGCCATTAGTGACATTTTTACTTTCTGCTATTTTAGTGTCGTTTTGGTATTCATCTTATTTTTATCAATAAAATGAGGCATTTAGCATTATAAGTTCTCCAAATTAACTTGTCGCTAGGCCTACCTCGGGCACAACGAGGCTCCCAAATTAGGACACGATTTATATTCTTGCACTATGTATTTAAATATTGCAGTGTCCTTTCTCATCATGATCCTCACTAACTTGTTACCTTGTTTTGTTTTTACTTTTGTTTATTCGCCTCCCCAAATGTTAGTCTGTGCACTCTGGCATTATCATCGTACTCCACAAGATCCAAGAGCCCTCCACCTCCTCCTCCTCCAAGTCCCATCAGAAATAAGAACAAGGGAAAGATGGAAGATTTGAACAACATTAGTAAGGAGAACGCAATCGAAAGGGTAGAGGTTCCTCAGGGTATTCAGGTTTCCAAGGAGAGTGCCTCCTAGCTCGAACAAAAGTTATTGAAATTTCAGGAAGAACTGGACCAAGTTCGGAACTTGGCGAACTTGTCATTTTCCCTTACTACTCCAGATGTCAACTTTCCCAACACTCAAAATCCCGCACCTCCATAAAACATTACGAAGCCACAAAAATAACCCACTCACGCTCAACACTACAACACATGCCACACTTCAAACAACACCCTATTGCTCATCCCTGAGCCGCTAAATACCACAAATGATCATCTTAACAACACTCCCATCTATGTGAAAACCATAACACACTATACTCAACCTATTTCAAGCATACCTGAGTCTGATGACAAAGACTCTCTTATCAAGAACCTGGCCGCGAAACTCAAGAAGCTGACTAGCCGAGTCCAGGGTGTTGAAGGAAATAAAGGTATCGAGGGATTGAATTACGAGGACCTTTGCATTCAGCCAGATGTTAAACTGCCTAAGGGGTACAAACCTCCCAAGTTTGAAATGTTTGATGGCACAAGGGATCCTAGAGTCCATTTGAGGACGTACTGCAACAAGCTGGTCGGAGTAGGAAAGGATGAAAGGATTCGCATGAAGCTCTTTATGAGAAGTCTGAAAGGGGATGCTCTATCTTAGTATATTAGGCAAGACCCCAAGAAGTGGACGAATTGGGTGGGTATGGCATTCGATTTCATGGACAGGTTCAGATTCAACACGGAGAATGTGCCAGATGTATTCTACATCCAGAATTTAAAGAAGAAACCTATAGAGACATTCCGCGAGTATGCTACTCGTTGGACATCAGAGGCTGCTAAGGTCATACTAGCTTTGGAAGAAGAACAAATGAATAAGTTTTTAGTCCGGGCTCAAGACCCACAATATTATGAGAGGTTGATACAGATTGAAAGCCAGAAATTTTCCGACATCATCAAGCTAGGAGAGAGGATCGAGGAAGGTATTAAAACTGGTACGGTCACCAAATTTGAAGCATTACAGGCTACCAACAAGGCTCTACAGTCTGGCGGCATGTCTAAGAAAAGGGATGTGAGTGCTGTGATGTTTGCACAAAGAACAAAATACCCAATCAAATACCAAACCTACCCATTACCTCCACTCACATATCATCCTACCCCAAATTACCAAGCACCCTCTCCTTCTTACCAAGCTCCACCACCTACTTACCAATCGTATCCACCTCCCACATATAAGCCCACTTCACCCAGATACTCTCAACCCGCACCTGTCTACCAAGCATATAATGCTCAGCCCTCTCACTATCAATCACCTCCCACTCGCCAAAACTTCCCTAGACCTCGACCAAATTTCGATCGCAGACCTCCTAAATAATACACTGCCATTGCCGAACAAATAGACCAGCTGTATAAAAGGCTTAAAGCTGCTGGTTATGTCACCCCCATCCCTGCCATAAACCCTAAAAATCCCTTCCAATGGGTCAACCCAAATAGAACATGTGCATACCATTCCGGCATGAAGGGGCACACCATTGATGAGTGCCTCTCTCTGAAGGATAAGATCTAAAATTTGATCGACAACAAGATTATTGTGGCTAAAGAGCCTTCTCCGAACGTTGGCAACAACCCCCTACCTGACCACAAGGGTGGAGGCATTCACATGATACAGATAGAAGATGATTGGGACCCCAAAGGATCGATCAGATTGATTGTTGAAGGTGACGAGCCAAAGAAACCAACAGTCACACTTAATCCGATTATTGTCCAGATCCAGCCTTCTGGAGACGCTAAAGTGAACATGTCCATACCACTTGAGTTAGAAGCACCTTCTTTTGCAAAGGTGCCAGGACCAATTGAGGTCGAGTTTGGAACCCCAAAGACACCCGTATCATTCAAAGTGGCAGTGTTACCATACAAAGAAAGGGTACCCATTCCAGTAGCTATGCCAGCCATAGCACCATTCCATACAAAGGCCATTCCTTGGGATTACACCGCCGAGGCGAGAAGGAAAGGGAAAACCAAAGCTGGAGAAGCAATTGCAGTACAGGGTATGACAAGAACCGGTAGGGTTTATACTCCAGAACATCTAGCTGAGTCCAGTAAGCAAGCCTCCAGATGACCAACCGTCACTGCAACTGGGCCTGATGACCTATGGAGGAAGATACAAGCCAAAGAGTATTTAGTCATCAATTAGCTGAATAAGACGCCCGCCCAGATCTCCATCTTAGCCATACTACAAAGCTCTAAGGCATATAAGAATGCCTTATTGAAGGTGCTGAGCGAGGCATATATGCCCAGCAACATAACTGGAAGGGAAATGGAAAACATGGTAGGGCAAATGTTGGAGAGTCATAAAATCACCTTCCATGAAGATGAGCTGCTGCCGGAAGGGATAAGCCACAGCAAAGCGTTGCACATCACTGTGCAATGCGAAAATTATTTCATCACCAGAGTTCTAATCGACGGAGGGTCCAACCTCAATATTTGTCCATTGGTAACTCTCAGAACATTGGGGAAGATCCTGCATGAGATCAAGGATGGGGCCATCAATGTCAAAGCTTTCGATGGATCCCAAAGGTCCACCATTAGGGAAATTAGTTTGTATCTGCAAATGGGATCGACCTGGTTCGACGTTAACTTTCAAGTGATAGACGTCCTAGCATCTTACAACTTGCTATTGGGACGACCCTGGATTCATGCCGCTGGAGTTGTAGCATCAACCTTACACCAGGCAGTTAAGTTTGAATGGAATCACCAAGAGGTGACTATTCATGGAGACAGTAGCAATCCCATATACAGTCGCCAGGACCATCCCAGTGATTGGAGGAAGAAGGAAAATAGGCGGAGAAACCTACCACCATATTGAGCGAGTCAACGTCGTGGATAAGGATAAATGGTGGGATAACAAAATTGAAAGTATACTGAATTGGTGTGGATATGAGCCTGGAAAGGGACTTGGCAAGAATCTCCAAGGGATTTCTACCGATCAAGCTAAAGAAACATGGTACCACCTTCGGTCTAGGATACGAGTATACCTGGAAAGAGTTTAATGAATGGTCGCTACCATGGCGCGGTCCCTACTACCCACTGGACAACCAATACCCCGCCTGGAGCATACTTTCCAGCCAGTAGATGGGTCGGAAGAAGAGGAAGTGTTGACAGTGATGAGGAATTTGTTTTTGGAAGATCATAATATGGATCGTTGTGTTATTTTCGAGGAGGAAGGGGAGGAAGGCCCTTCCATACAAGCTGTGAGCCGAGGAGCATGCCTCAACAATTGGTCCATCAGAACCACCAGAATCCGGAAAGTTTCGGGGTAGCAAGGCTGAACAAAGCACCATACATTATCTTTTACTTTTTCGCTAGTTGACTTTCTTTCCGCATTTTATTTAATTTCAAAATAAGAGCTCCAATGTTCAAAACAATCATGAAATTTATCAAAGCATTTCAGTTTCTTATAAATCTTGCTCTTATTACTTTTTATCGTTTACTTTATTTACACGGCATTACTATTACTTATCTTGATGAACCGACGATTGTGACTTGCAATGAGACAACGCAACAAACAGACATAGACTCGGAAGAGGATGATATACCAGAAGAGGTCGTTAATGAGGTTGAGGACTTTGAGAATAGTCCTAAGTCTAATTTGGATGAGACTGAGATACAGAGAATATCAAATAAACGCGCATCAGTGTTCATCTGTCACCATCAGAAAAGAAAGAGTACACGGGATTTCTAAGGGAATATGAGGACATATTCGCCTAGTCATATGATGATATGACCGGTCTCAATACATCTATTATAGCTCACAAACTGCCAACCGATCCGACATGTCCCTCGGTAAAGCAGAAGCTCAGGAAATTCAAACGCGACATGTGTTTGAAAATCAAGGAAGAAGCCACCAAGCAAGTCAAAGACAAGGTTCTCAGGGTAGTAGAGTATCCAACATGATTAGCCAATATTGTGCCAGTGTCAAAGAAGGATGGGAAGATTAGAGTCTGTGTTGACTACCGGGATCTCAACCGGGCCAGTCCGAAAGACGACTTCCCCTTGCCAAACATACACATTCTAATTGACAATTGCGCCAAACATGAACTGCAGCCCTTCGTCGATTGTTTTGCTGTGTATCATCAGATATGGATATCCCGGTAAAGATCTACGATCAAACAGCTTATTGTGCTCATGTCGAGGAAGAAGCAGACGGAAAATCGTGGTTCTATGACATCAAGGAGTATTTCACAACAGGAGAATATCCAGAACTTGCAAACGCTACTCAAAAGTGCAAACTTCGAAGGTTATCTAACGACATCTTTCATAGTGGAGGAATCTTGTACAGGAGGACTCCCAATTTGGGATTACTAAGGTGTGTCGAAGCAAAGGAAGCATCCAGGTTATTATAAGAAGTTCATGCAGGGACCTGGGTCCACATATGAATTGTTTTGTCTTAGCAAAGATGATACTCCGGGCAGGATATTTTTGGATGACTATGGAAACGGACTGCATCCAGTATGTCTGAAAGTGCCATCGTTGTCAGATACATGCAGACATGATAAAGGTGCCTCTAAACGAGCTTACTGCAACAAGCTCGCCATGGCCATTCGTCGCTTGGGGAATGGATGTTATCGGACCTATTGAGCCTGCCGCATCAAGCGTGCACAGGCTCATTCTAGTGGCAATTGATTATTTCACCAAATGGGTTGAAGAAGCATCATACAAGGCAGTGACTAAGAAAGTCGTGGCAGACTTTGTTCGCGATCGTATCGTTTGTCGGTTCGGCATCCCAGAGTCAATCATTACTGACAATGGTTCCAATCTCAACAGTGACCTAATGAAAGCAATGTGTGAAACATTCCAGATCAGACACAAGAATTCTACAGCCTACAGGCCTCAGATGAATAGAGCTATCGAAGAGGCCAACAAGAATATCAAGAAGATACTGAGGAAAATGATAGAAAAGCATAAACAATGGCACAAAAAGCTATCATTTGCTTTATTGGGATACTCTACCACAGTTCGCACATCAACCAGGGTAACTCCTTATATGCTGGTTTATGGTACAGAAGCGTTCATTCCCGCCGAGGTAGAAATTCCCTCCTTGAGGATCATACAGAAAGCAGAAATTGACGATGCAGAATGGGTAAAAAGTCGCTACGAGCAGTTAGCTCTTATATATGGGAAAAGAATGAATGCAGTTTGCCATGGTCATTTGTATCAGAATAGAATGTCCAGAGCTTTCAACAAAAGAGTCAAGCCGAGACAGTTTACACCGGGGCAACTGGTGTTGAAAAAAATATTCCCGCATCAAGATGATGCCAAAGGGAAATTCTCTCTCAACTGGCAAGGACTGTACATGGTTCATCGGGTTCTAACCGGATGAGCCCTCATACTTGCAGAAATGGACAGAGAAGTCTGGCCAAAGCCGATCAATTCAGATGCAGTGAAGCGATACTATGTGTATCCATTTATGATTTCTTTATGATGTAATTTGAACTACGCCTGACCCGATTCCCGTTTAAGAGGGGATACGTAGACAGCCCTATGGGTTCGGTCACAATTCAATAAAATTTTCATTTTCCCCGCCATTGGAAACTGGGAAAGAATTTTGAGGAGGACCATTAAAATTCCGAAGTTGATTTTCAACCATTCATCGCACGCAGCCGTCGGAAGCACCAGCCCAGTAAACTAGGGCAGAATTTTGAGGAAGACCCTAAAATTTTCAGAGTGAGAGAGGTTGCAATGTCTTGAACCGCATCAGAGTCGTCAGTTCATCTAAAAAAAAACTATTTTTTCAATTATGTATTTACGTTATATTTTTTTACTAAATCGTGCATGACTACTATTAAAATTTCTTTGTTTAGCGACACTACCCCCAATGAAAACAGCGCCAAGCAGGACGAGCCACGTCCACGGGAAGACAGACTAACCTTCCCCCTTTTACAAACTCATGATTTTTCTTTGGATGCAGGAACCCATGTCATAAAATCATCAGATATCTATACACTTGTACCTCCTAGGAGTACAACTTTCAGCATCATCACCTACTTACAATTGCTATCCGTGCGCGACATCCCCAGGAGCCACAATATAGCAATCTGCTATCAGCTATCAGCTATCATCTATCAGCTAAGAAATTTCATTACTATTCGCCTTTTATTCTCTGCATTGCACAAGACTACCTTCCTTCCTTCCGAGACTAAGCATTATCTCCATATGCATTTCTCTGCATTGCATAAGGCTACCTTTCTGCCTTCTGAGACTAAGTATTGTCTCCATCTGCATTTCTCTGCATTGCATAAGGCTACCTTTCTGCCTTCCAAGACTAAGCATTGTCTCCATCTGTGTTTCTCTGCATTGCATAAGGCTACCTTTCTGCCTTCCGAGACTAAGAATTGTCTCCATCTGCATTTCTCTGCATTGCATAAGGCTACCTTTTTGCCTTCTGAGACTAAGCATTGTCTCCATCTGCATTTCTTTGCATTGCATAAGGCTACCTTTCTGCCTTCCGAGACTAAGCATTGTCTCCATCTTCATTTCTCTGCATTGCATAAGGCTACCTTTCTTCCTTCCGAAACTAAGCACTATCTCCATCTGCATTTCTCAGCATTGAATATGGCTACCTTTTTGCCTTCCAAGACTAATCTCTATCTCCATCCTGCATGGCTGAAATATCGCCATTTTATCTCTCTTGCATGGCTGAAATAGCGCCACTTTATTTTTCTTGCATGGCTGAAATATCGCCACTTTATCTCTCTTGCATGGCTGAAATACTGCCACCTTTTATTTATGACTTGCATCGGCAGAAAGATCGCCACCTTCTACATTTCATGGGCTAAAAGATCGCCAAATTGTCCAAAGGCATCATTGTTCGGAGGCACCATTTACATAGCCCGAGAATGCCATGACATGGCCTGAGGATCCCATTTTATCTCTTGCATATCATTATTCAAAGGCATCATAGTTTGGAGGCATCATTCTCATAGCCTGTGAATCCTTTATCATACGCTTCATGGCCTAGGACGTCATGGTCCGAGGACGCCATCCTAACCGTCCGAAGACATCATTCATGGTCCAATGGGAACTTGCATCACGTTTAAATTTATGCACAATATATGTTCGCATTGCTCATTTGTAGGTAAATCGGCTAGCAACCGCCGTCTCAGCAGGAACGATCTCGCTCTAGTTCCCGCAGCCTATCAGACTCTGACCATCCTTCTCGACCTGAACATCACGTCCGTCTTTCGAAATCTCCATCGGCATATTCCGTCAATGGATCCTGAACTACATATGGCATGATTCCTGTAAGACCAGGGATATGTATGCAGCTCAGGAACCAGAGCTCGGTCAAAATTCTTCAAATCGTTTCATTCAGTCATAATTGACCATCATATCTTTACTCGATAACTCTTTCATCCTCCCGGGTAAAGAGGGGCAGTTGTTGATACCCAATTTTTCCCTATATATCTTTATGCTCAAAATACTTTCAAAATATCATGTGTATGCATATATAATCATGCCCAAAAGTTTTCTTATTTTTCCCTAATATTTAAGGATTTTTAAAATCTATTTATTGCCTATTTTAGCAGTGAAAAATCTAATAATTATTCCCAAAATTATCATCTTGGTGAATAATTTATTTCCATTCTCATATTTATACCAAAATATAATTAAGGTGATTTTTTCATATTTTTATAAATTTATTTAGTATTTTAAACCAAATTGCATATAATTGCAATTATAGCCTATTTTAAGATTAATAGCATTTCTATAATTGTAAAATTGGTTTCAATATTTTTAATTAATATTTATGCATTATTACTTGGGTAAGTACTTTTAATTTGGTTTTAAAATCTTTTTTACTATTTTATAAAATAAAAAGGGACAAAACTGGATATTTAAAAACTGGCCTCATTTCGTTTCAATTGCAGCCCATTTTGTATTTCGATTATAGCCACATTAACCCTCTAATTGACCCAATTTGAATACCAGCCAGGCCAGCCCAATTCCATACCCTTTGACCCATTTAAGTAACCGACCCAAGGCTCCTTTAATCCAGACCGTTGATCAATCTGATCAACGGTCACGATCTCCCCTTTCCATTTTTAATTCCCCAAACTTTACCCTAATCCCCATTTCTGTTTAGCTATCCACCTTTGAATGCTCTCCACCTTCAAACTCTCTCGAATGTTCTTCGGAACTCTATCCGTCTCCCACCCCTTTTTTCACCGTACTTTCACCGGAATCCATGGCTTCTCAGGCCATGGATGGTCTATACTCACTCCTCTCCACCATTAGACCTTGTTTGTTTGAAGTTGTGAGGTCTGACCTCGACGATTCCCTCTCCGATCTTCTCCGATCTTTGATTCCATGGTTTCTCCGGCTATGCTCAGGCTTATTCGAGACTCGGGAGCCCGATTCTTGACCTTTCCAACTCAGGAGCAGACCTGTCTCCAAGCCTTTCTCATTTATAGGGTTTCTCTGAAACCCTAAGACATTCGAGGTTCTTTCACCGTTATTTGTTTAGATCTGTACTATTTATATGCTTTTCTTGACATCTATAGTGTTTTCCCCAAAAGTTTTTGCCAAAATCATTTTTTCTCCGATTTTTAGAGTTTTCGCAAGGATTTTTGAAAAAATCTTTCTGATTCTTTTCTTCTTTGCTTTATGTGTGTTTTTTATACCTTTCTCGTACGATTTCTTTTATTTTATGCATATATTTTCTTTTACCTTTTTCTTTTCTCCTATTAATTTATGTTATATTTTCACTACTCTTCTGCTATATGTGCCTATCGTTAAAGTTATTTGATTTTTGACTCTGTTCATGTTCTTACATTCTTCATCTGCTTGTGTTCAAGTTTGCACTGTCTCTTTCTTCTGAACACTTTTATGTTCTGAGTTTCTCGAATATGTTCTTCATGATTTTTCTTCCTTTGTTGTTCAAGCATGCTATTATGTCTATTTTGTTGAGACTTTGTAAAACAAATGGTTTGCTTTCCCACCTCCATGTCTGATTCAACATTTGAAACCCTAGTATTTGGGGTTTCCTTTTGACGACTTTGATTGTTGTGTTCAAGTCAGGGTTCCACATTAGGACCCTGGACTCTCAGACTCACTATGAGTCTGCTGGTTGAACCTGAATCTCCTTGCTTATGATTCTGAACTTCTCTTCGATTAAAATTCTCTTTTAAATAATTGACGGTGTCTTCTTGATTTACATGTTTAAGTGATTATATATGAGAACTCTTCTTTCAAAACGGCTTTGCCAACTACTAATTTATTCCTAATTCCTTTAATTGTGTTCACTTTATTGTTACTGGTTTTCCCTAATTGAACCTTTCTTTACCCCTTTTCCTGACTCGATTCATTGGAGTAAAAGTCTGAAGTTTTAATTTTTACTGGTTGATTCCCTTTTCTTTTTCTTTACAAGTCGTGTACTATTAGTTTGTTGCCTTAAATAGCTTTTATGTACTTACCCTTTATTATATTACTGGGAAAATATTTTTTTTAAATCCCTTTCCATAATTGATTTACCCGCTTGAGATCAGAATCCCTTAACTAAAGGGAGACTAATCAGAATGATATTTCCTTACCTTTTCTTCCTTACTTGCTACACTATAAAAAGGGCTCGACCCTTCTACATTAAAAGGACAGAGGCTTTAATCTTTCAGCTTTGATAAAACCTTACTCTCTCGCACACAGTTTCAATCACAATACTTTTTCAATACCTTATACTCTATGCTGAGACTTTTGTACTGCTTTGCAATTTAGATTTTCAAGACTGTTGTTTTACTTACCTGTTTTTCTTGAAACCGGTATGTCTTATTCATGTTCAGTAGTTAAATTATGTGTCTTTCTTTCCTTGTATCTTGCTTTATTATGAATCCCTATCCCCATATTCCCCTCTATGTATCTGAGTTAATGGTTTTGGCCTGGCAGTATCTATATTACTGCCCAGGTTTGAACCTGACCTTCAATAGGTCCTAACTCCCAATTTAAGTTGACAGGCTGGTCAGGGGTGTTCCAGCATACCAATTGCTGGGCATGACCACTAGTTTGTCATGGCTTTTCTCTAATTCCCCCTCTACTATACTTACACTTACTCTTAGACTCTAAGTATTGCCCCCCCTCCTATGAGCCTTGCTTGGGGACCTTGAGTTCCCTCTGAACTTGGACATTGGAGGGTTGACCATTCCATACTACACTATAATTATGTAATAATTAGGTATAAGCACTGCACGGAGTTCACAAAGCTCCTTGGAACTTTGACACATCAAAAGATGAGAAAGGCTTTGGGAATCTGATCTTTGGAAGTTGGTTTATTTCATGTGTCAGACTAGGAGTCTGAATTAGGCACTCCTTGGATGGAATTCTAATTTCTGATGTAATTTACTTTTTCTGGACTCATTCAAGTTGTAATGATTTGTAATAAATATGGGGTGTATAGTAAAAATGGGGGAGGGTCTCTCATGTTATGCATATAGGGTAGATATCATGCTTTAGGTTTTATTTTTGCAATCACAACATTTTCGTTTATGTATCTGCGTTTAGAAATCTTGCCTATAAGATTGTTTCATTATGCATTTAGAAATTTTTCCTATAACATCCTTTCATCATGCATTTAGAAATCTTGGATATAAGATTTTTTTCATTATGTAGTTAAAAATCTTACCTATAAGATTGTTTCATTATGCATTTAGAAATTCTGCCTATAAGATTGTTTCGTTATGCATTTAGAAATCCTGCCTATAAGATTGTATCATTTCAGCATTAGAAACCATGTCTATAAGTTTCTACACCTCTGCATATAGAAATCATGACTATAGGTTTCTACACTTTTGCATATACACATTAGGCAAACAGTCTATAGGTTAAAATAATCAATTGCATCATAGAAACTATGCTTATAGGACTTCTGCACTTACGTAACCGTTTTAAACCAACAACGCTTAGAAATCATGCATATAGGATGTAGTCAATTGAATCAGTTTCGTCTATTTCATCTATGAGTATTAAAATTAATAGTAAAGTCGTTTTAAAATCTGTAGAATTTTTATTTATAAAACCAGTAGCTTCTCTTTAAAATCAGTATGCCTTCTGCATTGTTAGATATCACGATTACAGGCCTCATCTAGGCAGAACTGTAGGTAAATAATCAACTATACCCGTCTTTAATAATTAAAACCAGCAGACAGGTCTAATTCAGACTTCTTATATGAAAATATGTGATAAATCAGCCACTCTTCCTACGTTAAGTTTAATTAAAGACCTAACCAGTACTTGTACGCCATGCTAAATAATTTGTTGTTTTGAATAAGGAGTCCTACTTGAGCCTTAGCTTCTATGTGTTTCCCCTTTACTGCTTTATGTGTTTTGTCTGTCGCATTAGACTTTTGTCCCTTTTTAAATCCTGAAAATCCCCAACTCCCTTCCCTTTAGGATTAATAGTCCCAATGCCTCCGGAACTGATAGGATTGGGATGGGTAATAGCATGCATTATGTAACGATACTATTCTGCGCTCTAACACCTTAACGGGTGTGAAGGGTAGATATGGATATGATGATCGATGCGCCAATACCACGTGTAGCCCCTCTTTCGAGGAGTGATTATCGGATATTTCATTGATGTGATCCATTTTAATCGTAAAATTAGGACCCCTCTCCCTTTTATTTGCTTTCATCTATTTCTTGTAGAATTGTTTAAATCTTTCATAAAATTCCTGCCCCCCTTACCCTTTCTCAAGTTTCGACTTACCTGCAATGTTGTATGTGAACCCCTTCTATTTGAGCCCTTAATTGCTTACTTGATTATATAAAGTCACAATTATTACATGGCCAGGAACCACACTAGTAGATCTTGAGGGGTTCCTAACACCTTCCCCTCGAGATAATTTCTAGCCCTTACCCAAACTCTTAATCTTCAAACTCAAACCCTTCTTAGTGTCCTAATGCACTTAATCATTAGGTGGCGACTCTTCAAATTCCAAGACCCAATTCCCAAAATGGAACGAGCTGTCCTCCCAAATGTCGTAAACCCGATTTCGCCTTAGAAAAAGGGGGCACGACACCGACCATGTAGGACACATCTCGAACCTTTCGGTCCGCATAACTCTTCTGACGCGACTGCGCTGTACTAAGCCTCTCCTGAATCAACTTCACCTTCTTTAAGGCATCCTGAACTAAATCTATCCCCAATAGCCTAGCCTCACTGGGCTCGAACTAACCAACTGGAGATCCACACCGGCTCCCGTACAAAGCCTCAGACGGTGCCATCTGAATGCTGGATTGGTAGCTGTTGTTATAGGCAAACTCTGAAAGCGACAAAAACTCATCCCAAGAATCTCCGAAATCAATAACACAGGCATGCAGCATGTTCTCCAATATATGAATAGTGCACTCGGACTTCCCGTCCTGAGGATGAAACGCTGTGCTCAACTCCACCTGAGTACCCAACTCTCGCTGAAAAGTCTTCCAAAACTAGGAAGTGAACTGAGTGCCTCTATTTGAGATGATGGAAACTGGAACATTGTGCAACCGAACAATCTCTCAGATAAAGATCCCTGGCAGCCGCTCCGAAGAATAGGTAGTACACACCGGAATGAAGTGTGCGGACTTGGTCAGCCGATCCACAATCACCCAAATAGCAACGAACTTCTTCAAAGTCCGAGGAAGACCACTCACAAAATCCATAGTGACTCTCTCCCACTTCCACTCGGGAATAACCATCTGTTGAAGCAAGCCACCCGGTCTCTGATGCTCATATTTCACCTGCTAACAATTGGACACCGATCTACAAATCCTATGATATCCTTCTTCATTCTCCTCCACCAATAGTGCTGCCTCAAATCCTGATACATCTTCGCGGCACCCGGATAAATAGAATACCGCGATCTATGGGCCTCTTCCAAAATCAACTCTCTAAGCCCATCCACATCGGGCACACAAATCCGGCCCTGCATCCTCAACACACCATCATCACCGATGGTCACATCTCTGGCATCATCATGCTGAACTCTGTCCTTAAGGACAAGAAAATGTGGATCATCATACTGGCGCTCTCTGATGCGATCATATAAGGAAGACCGAGAAACCACGCAAGCCAACACCTGATCGGGCTCCGAAATATCTAATCTCAAAAACCAATTGGCCAAGGCCTGAACATCAACTGTAAGGGGCCTCTCCCCAACTGGAATGTACGCCAAACTCCCTATACTCACTACCTGTCGTCTCAAAGCATCGACCATTACATTGGCCTTTCCCGGATGATATAGAATAGTAATATCATAATCCTTAAGCAACTCTAGCCACCTCCACTACCTCAAATTAAGATCCTTCTACTTGAAATAATGCTAAAGACTGCAATGATCGGTGAATACCTCACAAGATATGCCATACAAGTAATGCCTCCAAATCTTCAATGCATGAACTATGGCTGCCAACTCCAAATCAGGAATAGGGTAGTTCTTCTCATGGGGCTTCAACTGACGAGAAGCATAAGCAATAACTCTACCCTTCTGCATCAATATACAACCAATCCCAACTCTCGAAGCATCACAATATACGGCATATGAACCTGAAGCTGATGGAAACACCAATACTAGAGTTGTGGTCAAAGCCGTCTTAAGCTTCTGAAAGCTCTACTCGCACTCGTCCGACCATACAAATGGAGCACCCTTCTGAGTCAACTTGGTCAAGAGCGATGCAATGGATGAAAATACCTTAACAAACCAGCGATAATAGCCTGCCAACCCAAGAAAACTACAAATCTTTGTGGTTGAGGATGGTCTAGGCCAATTTGAACTGCCTCTATCTTCTTCGAATCAACCTGAATACCCTCCTTGGACACCACGTGTCCCAAGAAAGCCACTAAACTGAGCCAAAACTCACACTTAGAGAACTTTGCATAAAGCTTCTCCTCCCTCAATCTCTGCAATACCACTCACAAATGCTCTGCGTGCTCCTCCTGACTACGCAATACACTAGAATATCATCAATGAATACAATAACAAACGAATCCAGATAAGGCCGAAATACACTTTTCATCAGATGCAAGAACGCTGCTGGGGCATTGGTCAGCCTGAAAGACATGACAAGAAACTCATAGTGACCATATCTAGTCCTGAAAGCAGTCTTAGGAATATCTGAATCCCTGATCTTCAATTGGTGATAGCCCAAACGGAGATCAATCTTGGAGAACACCCTCGCTCCCTGAAGCTGGTAGAATAAATCATCAATACGAGGCAGGGGATACTTGTTCTTAATTTTTAGCTTGTTTAATTGCCTTTAATCAATGCACATCCTCATTGTGCCATCCTTCTTTTTCACAAACAGAACTGGCGCACCTCACGGTGACACACTAGGCCGAATGAACCCCTTATCTAGGAGTTCCTGAAGCTGCTTCTTCAATTCTTTCAACTCTGCTGGTGACATACGATATGGCGGAATAGAAATGGGCTGAGTGCCCGGCACCAGGTCAATACCAAAATCAATATCCTTGTCCGGTGGCATGCCTAACAGGTCTGCAGGAAATACATCAGGAAAATCCCTCACAACTGGAACAGAATCAATACTAGGAGTCTCAGCTCCAACATCCCGCACGAAAGCTAGATATGACAGAAAACCCTTCCCAACCATACGTTGGGCTTTCAAGAAAGAAATCACTCAACTAGGAACATAATCAGTCACACCACGCCACTCGATCCTCGGTACACCCGGCATATCCAAAGTGACTATCTTAGCATGACAGTCTAGAATAGCATGACATGGAGATAACAGATCCATGCCCAAAATAACATCAAAGTACACCATGCTAAATAGAAATAGATCAACTCGGGTCTCTAGACCCCCAATAGTCACAACACATGACCGATATACACGGTCCATAACAATAGTATCGCCCACCAGGGTAGACACATGAACAAGTAAAGAAAGAGACTCGCGGGGCATACCCAAATAACGAGAAAAATATGAAGACACATATGAATAGGTGGAACCGGGATCAAATAATACAGAGGCATCTTTGTGGAAGACTGAAACAATACCTGTAATGACAGCATCTGAACCAATGGCATCTGTCCTGCCTGGGATATCATAGAAATGAGCTTGGCCACCGCCTGATCGACCTCTCCCTCTGGGGAGACCCTTGGCTGCCTGACCTCAACCCCTAGCTGGTTGGGTGGGTGGTGAAGTAACTGGAGCAGAAGTAGAGGGTTGACTCCTCATCTGAAGCTGACTATCATAAAGTCGAGGGCACTGCCTCCTCATATGTACAAACTCTCTGCACTCATAATAACTACCCGGTGCTGGAGATGGGGACTGAAGGGAACCCCTGGTACTAGAATGACCAGTAAAAGCACCTGCCACTAAAGAACTCTGGACTGATGGGGCACGAGATGAACTCTGAGCTGGGATGGCGCTGAGTAAAGACTGGCCCTGCTGAGATCCATGATGACCACGGCCCGAAGATGGCCCACGATACTCTGGACGGGCCGACTGAGCAGGCCTGAAAGAACGACCTCTACCATGCTGAAACTGGCCCCTCGACGGAGCACCACTGAAACTGCCCGATCCACGAGGCCTCTTGGCCTCCCTCTCCTCTCGCTCCCTACGACGAACCATCTCAATCTCACAAGCGATATTAACCACCTCCTCAAATGTAGCACCCAATACTCTCTCTATAGTCATCAGAATAAGGAGATGGTAGTTAAGGTCATCCACAAATCTCCTTATCCTCTCACGATCTGTTGGAATCATCCAAATGGCATGACGGGCCAACTGCGAAAACCTCATCTCATACTGGGTCACGGTCATATCCCCTTATGTCAACCACTCAAACTGTCTGTGCAGCTCCTCTCTGCGGGACTGCGGTACATACTTCTCCAAGAAGAGGGTGGAGAACTGCTACCAAGAAAGGGGTGCTGCACCGATAGGCCTATGCCTCTCAAAGTCCTCCCACCAAGTAAAAGCAGCCCCCGAGAACTGAAAGGTGGAAATGCCACACCACTCGACTCAAGAATCCCTACTGTACGAAGCATCCGCTGACACTTGTCAAGAAAACCCTGGGCATCCTCACCCTCAGAACCACTGAATGACGGAGGCTGGAGCCTACCAAACCTCTCAAGACAGCGCTGCTCATCATCCCACATAGCTGGAACTAAGAACTCCTGAACTTGTGCAACCGGCTGAGCTGGAGGTGCTCCCGGCGTCTCTAATCCCTGCACCACCTTCTCAGGTGTGCAAGCAGCGGGGATCTGATTGCCTTCCCCGGCCTGTGAAGTAGTTGATACTGCGGTAGCGGCTGAAACTGCCTGAGCCGGGCCAATGCAAACTGATAAGATATGTGCAAAAGCCTACTGAAGACCCGGGATCACGATGGGCATAATTGGTGCATGAACTGGTGTTTCTGGAGCCTGATCCGGAGCTGGGGCAGCTGGTGAATCAACAGGTGTTGCCCTCGCTACTCTGCCTCTTGCCACGTCCACGATCGCGTCCATGGCCCCTGGTGGCCTCAATGGGTGGAACTGGTGGTCATCCACCTCGTTCGGTAGCTCGCGTCCTCACCATCTGTGAGAGAGAATAGAATAACAGAAGTTTAGTTCTCGGATCAACAAAGTCCCACGACAAAAATTTCAAGAATATGAAGTTTTCCTAAAGGTTCTGCAACCTCTCAAGGATAAATACAAATGTCTTTGTATCGATCCACGAGACTCTACTAAATCGGCTCATGACTCGCGAGACCTATGTAACCTAGGCTCTGATACCAACTTGTCACGACCCCAACCTCGATCGTGATGGCGCCCAACACACTGTTAGGGATTCGGTGTTATACAGTTCTATAATTACTATTCAAGGGTCTATCAGTAAGGTAAGCGGCTTGAGCCCTAATACTCGTATATGTGATGATTTCCCATTGTTTAAACATGGAATTTGTGGGAAAATTAGGGATAAAATTGGGGAATTAGGGCTTGAAATTGGAGAGTATAAGTTGGGGATTTGAGGGGTCATTTGAGGTCCGATTTTGGTGAATTTGGTATGTATGGACTCGTGAGAGGATAAGGATTCTAGTTTTAGAATTTTTGTTGGATTCCGAGATGTGGTCTCGGGGGGGCGGGTTTGAGCAAATTTGGGATTTTTTATCTAACTTGATAATTTTCGTATGGGTTTCATTCCTTTAGCATATATTGATGATAATATACTGATTTTGGTTAGAGACTGCGCATTTGGAGGCCGAATCGAGAGGCAAGTGCATCACGGGCTATAGTTTGGATTGGTTTGAGGTAATTAATGCTTCCAAACAGGGTTCTGAGGGTTCGAAACCCCAAACTATGTGTTCTATAATTACTATTGAGGTGATGCAAATGCCAAGTGACGGGCGTATGGGCATGCACCGTGAAAATTGCGGCCTGGATCATTCCATGGCACCCCTTAGTGGCCCTTTATTGCTAATATCTGTGTTGTGATTATGTGACTAAGTTAATAAGCTGTAAATCATGCTAATTATCATGTTAAGGCTTCACGTCGATACTGTTGAGACCCGAGAGGTCGTTTCTTGTTGTCATATCATTAGCTTCATTTATATTCTGTATTCAGTCCTGTTCATGCATATTATATCATGTCTCAGTCTCGGATATTGTTATTTGACATATCATATCATTATTTCGGGTTAGTATCATGACATTTTGAGCTCGTGTGTGTGTGAGACTGGAGAGTGATGACTGAGTGAGGTCGAGAGCCTGATATTGAGTGATAGTTATGGTATCGGGCCACACGCCGCAGCGGTTATATTGATAATTATGATAGCGCTTGGGCTGTAGGAGCCCCTCTGGAGTCTGTAACACACCCCCAGTGACCGTAGTTGATTATATTCAGGGATGGATCTTCCTTTGGTATGGAGATGGATCTTCTCCATGAGGCTAGTTGGCATGTTCCTCGGTACTAGAGACTGATGGCTTGTGATGTGTCTATATTCCGCGATGGATCTTCCCTGGGCCTTGTAAGCCAAACACAGTACCGAGTGGTTGTGAGGTTGTTATCATTGTTATTATCTAGAGATGGATCTTCTCCACATGCTGGATTGGACTTCCTCAGTACTGAGTGACTGCTGTGAGAGATGTATATATTTCGGGATGGATCTTCCCTGGGCCGTATGAGCCATATACAGTACTGAGTGGATGAGCATTTGAGATATTGGGCACATGCGGCACTCAATATGGTGCATTCCATACATCATGTGCACTGACATATAGATGTACCATAGTCTCATTTCTTTACCATGTCATATATGTTATATTCCCTGTTTTGAACTATCTATTTAGCTGAAAGCATGCCTATGTTTTTGTACGTTATTTCTATTATCTTTGAGGAGGTTGAGTTCGTCATTACCTATCAGTCCAAATATTGGACTTGTTACTTACTGAGTTGGTGTACTCACGTTACCCCCTGCACCTCGTGTGTAGATTCAGGAACTTTTAGATCTAGTGGCAGTTGTTGATCGAGGCTTCTGACTTAGGAGATTATTGAGGTATCTGCACAGCTTTCGCAAGCCTTGATTCTCCACCTTGCTTTCTAGTTGTATTTTGGTTGCCCCCCCCCCTAGACATTATAATATACTATGTATTTCCCTTGGACGCTCATGCACTCAGTGACATCCCAATTTTGGGCTGGATCGTATCTATTCTTGGAATTTCTTATGTTTTAAATAGTTCTTTAACTGTTAAAAGCTTCTGTAAATGTTTTTAAACTTATTATTATCGTGTTGATTGTTGAGTTGAGGCTGGCTAGTTTCACGATAGGCTCCATCATGACGGGTTGGGTTTTGGGTCATGACAAATTGGTATTAGAGCCTAGGTTACATAGATCTCACAAGTCATGAGCTGGCTTAGTAGAGTCTCGCGAATCGGTATGGAGACATCTGTACTTATCTTCGAGAGGCTGCAGAATCTTTAGGAAATCCCACATTCTTGAAGTCTTATCGTGTGACATTGATTCAGCTTGAAATGTAACTCTTTGAATTCCTTCCACGCATTCATGTGCGCACATGAGCGCTTGATCAGTTGTGCATCGACGTCATGCGATTCCCTAAACGAGGGGCGAGATGTGATTTTCGAGTGTTGATGTTGGGCCACTCTGGAGGACTTGAGGCTGGTCTTTGCCTGTAGTTTGAGCACTGATGTGTTGATTGTGTAGGCATGTACTTTTGGACTTATATGTTCGATAGTGTCCCTATTAGTGGAAGTGATAGTTGGATGGTTACGTGATGAGCATGATGTGACTGCGAGATGTGTTCATATGATTTAAATGTAACGAGAAGGGTCTGCTTGAGGGTAGAAAAAACTATTTGGTGCTTGATTCTTATCTTGATTTGATTTATAGCCCCGAGTCAGGGTGTATTAAAGTATCTTTTCATGTTGTTTAGTTGGAGAGTGAGGTGGATTTTATGTCATGATATGAGTTCAGACTCGGGAAGATTAGGTGATTGCGTAATGTTTATTACGGTGGAAGGGTATAAAGAGAAGTTAGTTTGAGGCGGAGCAGGTTGGTTATCTCCTACGGAGTGTGTTGATGTTTGTGTGATCCCTATGTTGTTTGTTGAAAGTCCTATTTTACCAGTGAATTATATGTGCTGCAGTTTGAGTTTGGATCGCGTATGAGAGTTGTCTTGACTGTTACGAGGGTGAATACGAGATTGGAAGAGGATTTGAATATACAAGATGGTTTGTGTTGCACGAGCTTATGAAGGATTTAGTTAAACCTTACTATGGTATTATTGCAGTAATAGAGTATGGGCATTGTGAGTTTTCTGGTATTTTGGCCTATGTCTTTGAGCTGAGTGGGGGAGTCTACTATTGATGAGTTGATTGCGCGACTGAATGTCGTATCGATTTCAGTTTGAGGTATACGGGCGAACCAGGTGTGGCTTATCGGGGTTGAGATCGAGGATGGCTCAAGTAAAGGAAAAGTGGGATAAGGGTTGTGTCATGCTTTGTGGGTATATGAGAAACGTTGGATGAATTAGTTGTTATTGTAAGGGATGTAACAGGTATGACATAGGATATCACTTGGTTGCTTAGAAGGATGGGGTGCTTCTTTAGGTGTTGTTGATGGGGCACAGGTTGTTCGGTGTTTGATCATTTTAATTGAATACTGAGTAGATCAGATGACTCTCGAGAATGATTTTAATGGATTCAAGACTTACATGTAATCATTAGAGATCTTCAGGGCGTGTATTTGACTGGAAACTGAGGTTTACATTGGAGGATGTACAGACTTCTGGCATTTCTATATCATTATGAATTCTACACATTAGTATCAGGAGGTGAAGGTAATGGCTTTAGATTCGCAGAAAGTCTCTTCGGGATAAGTATTTGAATGTGGCACTTTTGGGAATATTTAAGAGAATATTCAGCGGCTTATGAGCCTTACACGGTGTAGTTTCATGCTTGAGTCTCGTATGGTGAGACCGTATTAAGAATTGCGATATTATGACAAGGGAAGTAATTTAGAAGTAACTTGGGTAAATCGGACATCTTGGTAGTAGGCCGGATCAGCTTGGTAAGAGATATGATTAGTTCTTTGGGTGCTTATGTTGTAATGAGTTTCTACAGGTGTTTCATGGCAATGCTCTTGGGTTTTTGTGACTCGTGTATCTTGCTTGAGTTAGAAGAATTTAGTCCTGACGGTTTGGTTTGTGAAAATGGAATACGGAGAGTTCTTGATAGTTTCTACCACGGTTAGAGATGTATATTTTCTGCTGGAGTGAGGAGCATGTGATGTATAGTGATTTTCTTCTAGATGAGATCAAATGGAAAGTTCTTGGCTAGTTGAGTACGTGGTTACTTGTGGCTCAGAATGGATTATGAAGTTCTCATATTTGTCATAGGATGGTATGGGATATGCGGTATGTTGTGTAGGGTGAGCTTTGCATGTGTAAGGTCACAGTTCAGTTCTAATAGGAAGGTCATAAATTCTTAGGCAGCACGGGCAGTTTCAGATGACTAAGTAAATGATATCACTAATTGGTGCGGTTTGATGAGGGTATACATTTCAGAAACGACAATGTGTTTGATTTAAGGGTAATTTATTGGTATTGCGGCACTCTCCTATTTGATCGACTGCTGATATATTAGTTTGCAGGGTGGCGTAGAAGAACTATAGGAGTATCCCTCGAGGAATGATCGAGTATTAGAGGTGCGTTAGATGTATGGGAAGTGGAGTTTGGATCGGATATGGTGATTCATGTGCAATATGGATTTAGAGACTGGGAGTTCTCATAAAACAGGTTATGTCGTGGTTGTGTGCCATGTGTATCGGCCTTGTGTGGTGATTATTGGGGGGTTTGGAGACCCGAGTGGATCTTTTGTTGCTTAGTATGTGGATTTTTATGTGATATTGGGTATGGATTGGTTGTCTCCATGTCATGCTATTTTGGACCGTTTTGCTATGACGGTGACGTCGTCTATGCCGGAGATGCCACAGATTGAGTGGCAAGGTTCGACGGATTATGATTCCCATTTCATTTTTGAAGACCCAGCGGATGGTTGGGAAGGGTTGTCTTTCTTAATTGGCCTTTGTGAGGGATGTCAGAGTAGAAACTCCCACCCTTGATTGAGTTCCGGCGGTGAGGGATTTTTTGGGTATTTTTCCTGCAGACTTGTCGGGCATTCCACCGGACAGGGTTATTTGTTTCGACACTAATTTAGTGCTGGGGACACAGCCCATCTTCTATTCCACCGTATTGTATGGCACATGCGGAGTTAAAGGAGTTGAAGGGGCAGCTTCAGGAACTTTTTGATAAGGAGTTCATTGGTAGACCAATATGGATGTGTGTTCTGCATCGAGTCGGCTCTATTGACTCCGAGTTGCTATTGTTGAGGGATGTGTTGATTCGATTTTTATTGAGCTTATTCGTATTTTGGGGTGATCTTTGAGTTACCTTTCCGTGTTGCGAGGGGTTATGATTTGTTGGATATAGGCACATATGGTGTGGTTCTATTGGGGTCTCATAGTGGAATTAAAGCGAGAAGAGTATTGGGTATTACTTAGTGGATGGCATATTAGTTATGTCCTTTCGGATTGTGTGGTGTCATGTCAATTGCTTCTTCATGGTTATGATGATTTGCTTTTTGTACTAGACATCAAATTCCGTGTGGTAGTTGATTTTGGGCATGGTAATTTGAGGTGTTTCATGTGGACCAATATTTGGATAGGGCCACATATTGCAACGAAGTTATGTGGAGGTATGATCCTTCGGGTTAGATTCATGTGTTTTGGTTCTACCATCTGTGATGGTTTCTCAGCATTGTGTTGTGGTGTAACTGGTGGGCTTGCGGTACAGCTCTTTCTTTTGAGTCTTTTTTTAGGATTTGAGTACATTTGGATTGTTTCTTTTTGGTGCACGGATTGTGGCTTTAGATCGTATTGATGTATCATGTCACCCGAGTAGTCATGCCGAATGAGATGAGATCATTGAACCTAGAATGAATACTATCGGATTCGATTTTAGCATGTTGGAAAGATAATATCGTCTTTTGGCTTAGAAATTTACTATGGTCCTTGCCGAAGGAGAGGGAGCTCCATGAATGGTTGATCTGAGGAATGGTTGCGATATTTTGTTTGTTTTATTCATCATTGGCAGTACAAAATTGTTGGAATGAGGCTTTATTTGATAAGAGGTTTACTACTAGAATTGGGTTATTTGGGCAACTGCTGTGATTAGAAGTTATCGCTCTGAGTGTTTGAGTTGTGTGGTATCTCCTGTGATTTCCATCTTGAATTGTGGTTATGGCTTGATACAGTGTGTTTAGATTTATTCGGTGTGTAGATGTGAGATTGTGATCTTACTGATAATTTTGGAAGTGGAAGTTGGTTCTAAGGTTTATGGGCTAGGTTGGATTGTGAAATTTCAGTTACATTGTGCTATCAAACTTATATGAGATAGGATGAAGTGGGATCACCCACAGTCATGTGCATGGTAAGGTTATGCAGCGATTTGTTGGCTTTTGGAACAACTCTGGGCACGTTCGAGGATGAACGTATGTTTAAGTGGGGGAGGATGTAACGACCCGATCGTCCATTTTGAGAATTTTCACTTCGCTCGCCAATTCTCGGGCATGACTGGCCCCATATGGTGTATTATGACATGTGTTATTGTCGGTTTTGGTTTTTAGGTTAATCGAAACAGATATGGAAGAATGATTCTCAACTTGAAGATTTAAATTTGAAAGGTTTGACCCTGTCTTAACTTTTAGTATTCAATCTCAAATTTGGATTTTGATGATTTGGTTAGCTCCGTTGGGTGATTTTGGACTTAGGAGCGTGTTCGGAAAGGAATTTGGAGGTCCATGGTAGATTTAGGCTTGAATAGGGCGAAATTGGAAACTTGGTGTTCCCGGTCGGTAGTGGAAATCTTGATATCGGGGTCAGATTGGAATTCCGAAAATTGGAGTAGGTCTGTAGTGTCATTTGTGATGTGTGTGCAATATTTCAGGTTATTTTGAGGTGATTTGATAGGTTTCGGCGTCGTTTGTGGAATTTGAAAGATTATAAGTTCTTAGACTTGAATCCTAGGTTGATTTGGTGTTTTTATGTTATTTTGAGTGTTTCAAAGGTTCGACTATGTTCGTGTGTTGATATATGACTTGTTGGTATTATTGGTTGAGGTCCTGAGGGCCTCGGGATGATTTTAGATGGTTAACGGAGAGTTTTGATGAGGAATAAGGCAGCTGAAGCTGCTGCTTCTGATATTTCCGTACCTGCGGAGTGGGAACCGTGTCGTGCCCCCTTTTTCTAAGGTGAAATCGAGCTTGTGACATTTGGGAGAACAACTCGTTCCCTTTTGGGAATTGGGTTTGGGAATTGGAGAGTTGCCACCTAATGATTATAGTGCATTTGGACACTTTTAAGGAGTGTTTGAGTTGAAGAAACCAGAGTTCTGGTGAGGGCTAGAAATTATATCGAGGGGAAGGTGTTAGGCACTCCTCAAGATCCACTAGTGTGGTCCCAGCCCTGTTACAATTGTGACTTTAAGTACAAAGAAAAAGTAAGCAAATAAGAGTTTCAAATATGAGGGATCATCACATTATGGCATCAAACAAATTAAAGTTTTGAAGAAACAAAGAAAAGCTGGCGTTTTGAGGAAATAGTTTGAAATTTCTGAAAAGAAAAAAAAAGTAATAAACAAGTAAAGGGAAGGTGTCCTAGGTTTACAAATAATATGGATCACATCAATGCAATACCCAGTAATCATTCCTCAAAGACGGGCTACATGAGGTATTAGTACACCGGTCATCATATCCATATCTGCCCTTTCGCACCCCGTTAAGGTATTAAAGTGCGGAACGGTATCGTTACTTATTGCATGCTACTACCCGTCCCAATCCTATCAGTCCCGGAGGCATTTAGGACTACTAATCCTAGAAAGGGAGAGGGAGTTTTGGGCTTTTCAGAGTTTAAAAGGTTAAAAGTCTAGGGCAACATATCTAAACACATAACAATTAAAAGGCTCAAATAAACCTCCTCAAGTTAGAAAAGCAAAGACTTTAGCATGTCTTACACGTACTGATTAGGTCTAAATTAAACTTAAATATTAAGGCAGGCTGGTTCATCACATATTTTCAGATAAGAAGTCTGAATTAGACCTGCCTGCTGATTGTAATTGTCAAAGACTAATGCAGTTATAGAAGTTTATCCTAAAGCTTGCCTAGGTGTTAAACAGAACCTATAGGCATGATATCTATTAATTTCGGAAACGAAGAGAGTAAACTGATTGCAGAAAAGATTTGTTAGCTATAAAAACATAAGTTCTGCATGTGTGGAGATGTTATTGCTACTGATTTTAGACGAGTTGGCCATTCAAGTTAGTTAACAGCTCCTATAGACATGCTTTCTAAGTGTCACTTATTTTAAACACCGTTTTTTAAACATGGTTATTGCTTATGCAGAAACCCTATAGGTATATTATCTATATGCAGTTAATTATTCAAATACTATAACAAGTTTGCCTAATAATGGATGCACATGCAAAAAATGCGGTAAATCCTATAGACATGATATCTATATGAAAATGCAGAAAATCCTATAGAAATGGTGTCTATATAAAAGTGAAGAAAATCCTATAGACATGGTATCTATATGAAAGTGCAGAATTTCAGAAAATATCAGAATTTTAGCAACAATAATTCCAATAGGCATGGTCTATAAGTGAGATGCAGAATTTTAGAAACAATAATTCCTATAGGCACGGTCTCTACCCCTTGCATGCATAGTTCCCCACCCTTTTTCACTAGCCGACCCCAAATGTTATTACAAAATTATTACAGACATGAATTAATCAAAAATAAATAAAATACATCTGAAATCAGAGGGCCTAATTTAGACCCCTAGTCTGATATATGTAGTAAACCAACTTCTAAGGATCCAAGTTTCCAAAGCCTTTTCTTATTTAGGATGCGTCAAAGTTCCAAGGAGCTTCAAGAGCCCCTGGTAGTGCTTACACCCCAAATATCATTTCAGAATTATAGTAAAGTGCAGTGTGGAAAAGCCAGACCTCAAATGTCCAAGTTCAGAGGGAACTCAAGGTCCCAAGGCAAGGCTCATATGAGAGGGGCAAAACTTAAAGTCTAAGAGTAAGTGCAAGTGCAGGGGAGGGGAAATGATAAGCTGGTGGTCATGTCAAGCAATTTGAAGTGCTGGCACACCCCTGGCCAACTTGTCATTTTCAAATTAAGGAGTTATGTCTTATTGAAAGACAAGTTCAGGCCTGCATAGCCATTTCAAGGCTACCAGACATAAAATTTTACTCAGCATACATAGGGGTTAAGGATAGGGAATTCATAACAGAAATAGTAAACAAGGGAAGAGTGGGAAAATGGCATAATCAGTAATGAAACATACTGACACACTCTTTACTTAGGGTCAAAATTTAGTTCATGGACAACAACTCATGTTGCCATGCCCTGAATCCCCATTTATAAACACATAGAGGGAGTAGGGATCAAGCATTTGCAGGAAAATAAAGCAAACAATAGCATATGAACATGTCAAACTCTGCCGGCAATAGGCATAGATATGAAGACTATAAGTAAACACATTAGGATGATTGCTGAGAACTGAGTTAAGACATACCAATAAAAGAGCAAGAGCAGGATGCAAAGACAAAGTAGTAACAGTATATTAGCCTTGTATTTTAGCCAGCTAATAATAAGCAGGAGTAGAGAACAACAGTAGAGCAAAAGAACAAGAGGGAATGCAGATTTTGAAAATATTCAGTAGTGTGTGTAAGTCAGAAGACTGTTGTGTATTCAGTTGTTGAATTGAAAGTGTGTTTGTAAAAGAGAGGGTCGGGTATTTATAGTTAAAAATAGGTAGAGAGTAAGGGAAGAATCATAGTAATTATGAAACTATGTATCAACTACAATCAATCAACATAAGCAATCCCTTTAATCAGGGGATTCAAATTCAAACGGTAAAACAATTAAGGAAAAGGATTTGAGCAAAATATTTTCCTAGCAGTATAATAAAGGGTAAGTACATGGAAGTTATTTAAGGCAACAAACCAGTAGCACACAGTTTGTAAAAAAAAAAGGAAAGAGAATCAATTAGTAAAACCAAAATTACATGCTTACTTGAATGAATTAGGTCGAGAAAAGGGTAAAGAAAAATTCACTTAAGGAAAATCCAGAACAATCAAGTAAACACCATCAAAGGGATTCAGAATGAATCAGTAGTTGGCAAAACATCTTGAAAGAAGAGTTCTTATATATAAAGTACACAAACATATGAATCGAGAAGAGACTGTCGAGTTATGTAAAAGAGAGAAGTTCATAATCATAAAAGAGATACAAGTTCAATTTGTAGAGTCATAGTGGGTGTGAGAGTTCAGGGTCCCAAATTGGAACCCTAACTCGAACACCAAATCAAAATTGCCAAAGAAATCCCCAAATCCTAGGGTTTCGAATCGAATCGGGCATAGAGATGAGAAGGCAAGTCACTGAAATAGACTCAAAGGTCTGCTTTAGAGACTTATGAGAAGCAAAACAGATATGATAGCAATTTTGAAACAACCAGGAAATAAAACTGATTTAAAGCATGAAGAATATGTTTAAGAAAGGCTCGAAACTTAAAAAAGTTCAAAAGAAAGAGGTGGCAAAAGCAGACGAAACATGTTTAGCAAAAAACACGAACAGAGTCCAGTAAAGCAAACAAAAATCAAAGAACTCAACGGTAAAACACATATAGTATAAGAGTAAAGAATATATAACACGGATTAACATGTGAGCACATGTATAGTAGAAAAGAAAAGTAGTAGAACAGTACATGCGTAGTAAAAGGAGTCACACGAGCATGATACAAACAAACAGAAATAAAGAAAAGAAGAAGGAGAATCATAAAGATGTTTCAAAAACTTTCCAGAAAACCCTAAATCGAAGACAAACGATTTAGAAAGGAAAATTTGGGGAAAAAACTTTAGAAACCCAGTAGAGCACAAACCTACCATAGATCTAAGAAAATAAATAGAGAAAAACCTCGAATAGCTTAGGGTTTCGGAGAAACCCTAGAAGCGAGAAAGGCTTGGAAGAAGGTCCGATCTCGAGTTTAAGAGGTCAGAAAAGGCTTCTAATGCTTTAGGTATACCGGAACAGGTCGGAGAAGCCATAGAACTATAGATCTTAAAGGATCTGAGGGAGAGCCACTGAAGTCAAACTTTAGCACTTCGAACAAACATGGTCTAATGGTTGAAGGGGGTGAGTATAGGCCATCCATGGCCTGAGAAGCCATGGATTCCGGTGGAGCAGTGGTAGAAGAGGGGTAGAAGGAGGCTAGGGTTCCGAAGTGTTTTGAGAGTGTTTTGGGATTCAAAGGGGGTAGTGAGGTAAGAATGAGGGATTAGGGTAGGTCATTCGAGGTTAAAAAAGGTAAGGGGGTTTATGGTCGTTGATCAAAATGATCAATGGCCTGGATCAATGATAAGAAACGGACGAATTTTAAAATTGGGTCGGGGCCGGGTAAAAATGAAATTGGGCTGATTTAATTGGGGTAGAATTGGGTCA
The DNA here is from genome assembly GCA_026770625.1 of Nicotiana glauca. Classification (NCBI taxonomy): domain Eukaryota; kingdom Viridiplantae; phylum Streptophyta; class Magnoliopsida; order Solanales; family Solanaceae; genus Nicotiana; species Nicotiana glauca. Next base: position 103,414 of record MU688364.1, on the reverse strand, counting down.
ATTTAAGGGATACAATTGAAATGAAAAATAGGCTGTAATTGAAACAAATGGGGCTAAATATTAAATAGCCATTTTTTCCTTTTTATTTTATAAAAATAGTAAAAATAATTTTAAAAGCAAATTAAAAGTATAGAACCAACTAATAATAAAAATAATTAATTAAAAAATACTGGAACTAATTTTATAATTATAAAATACTATTAATCGTAAAAATAGGCTATAATTACAATTATATGCAATTTAGTTTTAAATTACCAAATAAATTTGTAAAAATATGCAAAAATCCCCTTAATCATATTTTAGTGTAAATATGAGAATAAAATAAGTTATTCAGAAAAATAATAATTTTGGAAATAATTATTAGGTTTTGCACTTTTAAAATAGGTAATAAATTAATTTTGAAGATCCTTAAAAATTTGGGAAAAATACTAAAATACTTGGGAATGCTTATATATGTACATATATATTATGTTAAAAGTATTTTGAGTATAAAAAAGATACTTAGGAAAAAATTAGGTATCAACAGGTGCCTCTCTTTACCCGGGAAGGATGAAAGAGTTGTCGGGTAAAGATATGATGGCCAATTTGACCGAAAAGCCAATTTGTAAAGAATTTTGACTGAGCTCTGGCTCTTGAGCTGCCTACATATCCCTGGTCTTATAGGAATCAGGCCATATGTAGTTCAGGATCCATCGGCGAAATATGTCGATAGAGTTATTGAAATGAACGGACGTCACGCCTAAAAGTTGAGGAGTATAATTGAAGTCTGATAGACTGCGAGAACCGGAGCAGGATCGCTCTTGCTGAGATGGTCGTTTCCTAGCCAGTGTACCTGCAAGTGGCAATACAGCATAGATTGTACAAAAAATTTAAACGTGATGCAAGTTGCCATTGGACCATGAATGTTGTCTTTGGACAATTAGGATGACGTCCTCGGACCATGACGTCCCGGGCCATGAGGCACGTAATAAAGGATTCGCAGGCTATGGGATGATGTTCTCGGTCTATGAGAATGATTCCTACGAACTATGATGCCTTTGAATAGGTTGGCGATCTTTTAGCCCATGAAATGCAGAAGGTGGCGATCTTTCATCCAATGCAAGACGTAAATAAAAAGTGGTGATATTTCAGCCATGCAAAAAATTTAAATGCGGGCGACGATATTTCAAGTCGTGCAAGAAAATAAAGTGGTGATATTTCAGCCATGCAGGATGGAGACAGAGCTTAGTCTTGGAAGGCAGAAAAGTAGACTTATGCAATGCAGATGGAGACAATGCATAGTCTCGAAAGGCAGAAAAGTAGCCTTATGCAAAATGCAGATGGAGGTAGAGCTTAACCTCGGAAGGCAGAAAAGTAGCCTTATGCGAAAAAATGTGGGATGGAGACAGAGCTTAGTCTCGGAAGGAAGAAAAGTAGCCTTATGCAATGCAAAAATGTAGGATGGAGACAGAGCTTAGTCTCGGAAGGCAGAAAAGTAGCCTTATGCAAAAATGCAGATGGAGGTAGGGCTTAACCTCGGAAGGCAGAAAAGTAGCCTTATGCAATGCAAAAATGCAGGATGGAGACAGAGCTTAGTCTCGGAAGCCAGAAAAGTAGCCTTATGCAAAAAATGCAGATGGAGGTAGAGCCTAACCTCGGAAGGCAGAAAAGTAGCCTTATGAAATGCAAAAATGCAGGATGGAGACAGAGCTTAGTCTCGTAAGGCAGAAAAGTAGCCTTATGCAAATGCAAATAGAGGTAGAGCTTAACCTCGAAAGGCAGAAAAGTAGCCTTATGCAAAATGTAGAAATGTAAAAAGGGCGAACAGTAGTAAAATCTCTTAGTTAATAGCTGATTGCGGTATCGTGACTGATGGGGATATCGTGTTTGGGTAGCAATTGTAGACAGATGATGATTCGGGGAGCTGCATTCTTGAAAGTATGAGCGTATAAACGCGTTCGTCAGTTTGCGACTTGGTTACCTGCACCCAAAAAAAGGTCGTGAGTTCTGTAAAGGGGGAAGTTTAGTTCGTCCTTCCGTGGACTTTGCTTATTCTACTTGTCTCCATTTTGGCGATACTGTGTGTATCCTTGGGGTAGCATTGATAAACAATTTTGATAATAGACAATGCATGATTTAGTAAAAATATAACATAAATACATAATTGAAAATAATAGTTTTTTTCTTTTTTAGATGAACCGATGACTACGACGCGATTCAAGACTTTGCAACCTCTTTCGCTCCGAAATTTTGAGGGTCCTCCTCAAAATTCTACCCCAGTTTTCGATAGCGGGGGGAAATGGAAATTTTATTGAATTGTGACCGAACCCATAGGACTGCCTACATATCCCCCTCTTAAATGGGAATCGGGTCAGGCGTAGTTCAAATTACATCATAAAGAAAAAGCATATGATTACACATAGTATCGTTTTACTGCGTCTGAATTGATTGGTTTTGGCCAAACTTCTCCGTCCATCTATGCGAGTATAAGGGCTCCTTCTGTTAGGACCCGGTGAACCATGTACAGACCTTGCCAATTGGAAGAGAATTTCCCCTTGGCTTCATCTTGATGTGGAAATATTTTCTTCAGCACCAGCTGCCCTGACGTAAACTTCCTCGTCTTGTCTCTTTTGTTGAAAGCTCTGGACATTCTGTTCTGATACAATTGACCATGGCAGACTACATTCATTTTTTTCCCATCTATAAGGGCTAACTGCTCGTAGCGACCTTTTACCCATTCTGCGTCATCCAACTCTGCTTCTTGTGTGATCCTCAGTGAGGGAACTTCCACCTCGGCGGGAATGACTACCTCTGTACTATAAACCAGCATATAGGGAGTTGCCCCAGTTGATGTGCGAACTGTGGTACAGTATCCTAGTAAGGCTAACGATAGCTTCTCATGCCACTGCTTATGCTTTTCTATCATTTTCCTCAGTATCTTCTTGATGTTTTTGTTGGCTGCCTCTAGAGCATCGTTCATCTGAGGTCCGTAGGCTGTAGAGTTCCCGTGTTTGATCTTGAAGGTTTCACACATCGCTTTCATCAGGTCACTGTTGAGGTTGGAACCGTTGTCGGTAATTATTCACTCTGGGATGCCAAACCGACAAACAATACGGTCGCGGACAAAGTCTGCCACAACCTTCTTAGTTACCTCCTTGTATGATGCTGCTTTGACTCATTTGGTAAAATAGTCAATTTCCACCAAGATTAACCTGTGCCCATTTGATGTGGCAAGCTCGATACGTCTGATTACGTCCATTCCCCAAGCGGCGAATGGTCATGGCGAGCTTGTTGCAGTAAGCTCATTTGGAGGCACCTTTATCATGTCCGCATGTATCTGACAGCGATGGAACTTTTGGACATACTGAATGCAGTCCGTTTCTATAGTCATCCAAAAATATCCTGCCCGGGGTATCTTCTTTGCTAAGACAAAATCATTCATGTGCGAATCGCAGGTCCCTGCATGTACTTCGTCTAATAACCTGGATGCTTCTTTTGCTTCAACACACCTCAGTATTCCCAAATCGGGAATCCTCCTGTACAGGATTCCTCCACTGTGAAAGAAGTTGTTAGATAACATTCAAAGTGTGCACTTCTGAGTAGCGTTTGCAAGTTCTGGATATTCCTTGATGTCATGGAACCATGGTTTTCTGTCTGCTTTTCCCTCGACATGACCCCAATAAGCTGGCTGATCATAAATATTTACCAGGATAAGATTAATAAAATTCTTATCTGGATGTTGGATCATGGATGATAGAGTATCCAATGCATCAGCTAACTCATTCTGCACTCTAGGGACGTGATGAAACTCTATTTTTGTAAATCTCTTCCTCAACTCCTGTATGTGATACAGATAAGGAAGTATCTTAGAGTTCTTGGTTTCCCACTTTTCTCAAACCTGATGTATGAGCAAGTCTGAATCTCCGATTATCGGCAATTCCTGAACATTCATGTCAATGGCCATCTTGATCCCTAAGATGCAGGCTTCGTATTCGGCCATATTATTGGTGCATGGGAACCTGAGTTTGGCGGATACCGGGTAATGTTGGCCAGTTTTTGATACTAGGACCGCTCCTATGCCAACTCCTTTGAAATTTACTGCTCCGTCAAAAAACATTCTCCAACCGTTATAGGATTCTAGAATATCTTCTCCTATGAAAATTACCTCTTCGTCAGGAAAATACATCTTTAGAGGCTTGTATTCTCCACCCACGGGATTCTTACCGTGATGATCTTCCAAAGCTTTTCCTTTGACCGCCTTCTGAGTTACGTAAACAATGTCAAATTTGCTTAGCAAGATTTGCCACTTAGCTAGCTTGCCAGTGGGCATGGGTTTCTGAAAGATATACTTCAGCGGGTGCATTCTTGATATGAGATAAGTAGTATAGGCACAAAAATAATGCCTCAATTTCTGAGCTACCCAAGTCAGAGCACAATAGGTGCGCTCTAATAGGGAATACCGAGCCTCGTACGGGGTAAACTTCTTGCTGAGATAGTAGATCGCCTGCTCCTTCTTCCCCATTTTATCATGTTGTCCCAAAACACAACCAAATGCCCCATCCAATACTGCAGGGTAAAGCAATAGCAACCTACCTGGTTCGGGCGGAACCAAAACTGGCGGCGTTGACATGTATTCTTTGATTCTATCAAAGGCTTTCTGAAATAATCAGTCCATTTAGTAGCGGCATCCTTCTTTAACATTTTATAGATGGGTTCACAAATGACAGTGGACTGAGCTATGAACCGGCTGATGTAGTTGAGTCTCCCTAGGAAACTCATCACGTCCTTCTTGTTCTTTGGCGATGGTAACTCTTGAATGGCTTTAACCTTTGATGGATCCAGTTCTATCCCTCGGCAACTCACAATTAATTCGAGTAGCTTTCCGGCAGGAACCCCGAATACACACTTGGCGAGATTCAGTTTCAGATTATACCTTCTCAGTCTATTGAAGAACTTCCTCAGATCTTCCATGTGGTAAGTGGCTTTCTTGGATTTAATGATGGCATCGTCTACATACACCTCGATTTCCTTTTGTATCATGTCATGGAAAATAGTAGTCATGGCCCTCATGTAGGTGGCCCCTGCATTCTTCAACCCTAATGGCATCATTTTGTAACAATACATTCCCCACGGTGTGATGAAAGTCATTTCTCTGCATCTTCCTCATCCATCCATATCTGATGATACCCAATAAAACAATTGACAAATGACTGCAGCTCATGCTTGGCGCAGTTGTCAATTAAAATGTGTATGTTTGGCAAGGAGAAGTCGTCTTTGGGACTGGCCCGGTTGAGATCCCAGTAGTCGATGCAGACTCTAACCTTCCCATCTTTCTTCGACACCGGAACAATGTTGGCTAACCATGTCGGATACTCCACTACCCTGAGAACCTTATCTTTGACTTGTTTGGTGACTTCTTCCTTGATTTTCAGACTCATGTCAGGTTTGAATTTCCTGAGCTTCTGCTTTACCGGCGAACATGTAGGATCTGTTGGCAGTTTGTGAGCCACAATTGATGTGTTGAGACCAGTCATATCATCATATGACCAGGCGAATATGTCCACATATTCCCTTAGAAATTCCATGTACTCTTTCTTTTCCGATGGTGACCTGTGCACACTGAGGCGCGTTTCCTTGACATTTTCCGTATTCCCTAAGTTGACAACCTCAGTTTCGTCCAAGTTAGACTTAGGCCTATTCTCAAAATTCTCAACTTCTTTAATGACCTCCTCTGGTATATCATCCTCTTATAAGTTTATGTCCATTTGTTGCGTTGTCTAGTTGCAAGTCACAATCGTTGGTTCATCATCAAGATAAGTAATAGTAACATTGTGTAAATAAAGTAAATGATAAAGAAAATAATAAGAGCGAGATATATATAAGAAACTGAAATGCTTTGATTAAACTTCATAATTGTTTTGAACATCGGAGCTCTTTTCAAAATTAAAGAAAATACGGAAAGAAAATCAACTAGTAAAAAGTAAAATGTGATGCATGGTGCTTTGTTTAGCCTTGCTACCCCAAAGCTTTCAGGGCCTTAGTGGTTTTGATGGACCAATTATTGAGGCATGTTCCTCATCTCACAGCTTGTATCCCTTCCTCCTCGAAAATAGCACAACAGTCCATATCATCGTCTTCTAGAAATATATTCTTCATTGCTGCCAACGCTTCCTCTTCTTCTGACCCATATATAGTATCTACCGGTTGGAAAGTCTACTCCATATGAGGTATCAGATGCTCTAATGGATAGTAGGGACCGCGCCATGGTGGCGACCAGTGGTTGAACTCTTCTCAAGTGTATTCATACCCCAAACCAAAAGTAGTACCATGTTTCTTTAGCTTAATGGATTTGACGATACCCTGGAGGTTTTTGCCAAGTCCCTTTCCAGGATCATATCTGCACCAATTAAGGATACTGTCGATCTTGTTATCCTACCATTTATCTTTGTCCACCATGTTGACCCGCTCAATGTGATGGTAGGTTTCTCCGCCTATTATCCTTCTTCCTCCAATCATCGGGATGGTCTGGCGACTATATATAGGGTTGCTACCACACCATGAATAATCACCTCTTGATGATTCCATTCGAACTTCACTGCCTGGTGTAGGGTTGAGGCTACAGCTCCGGCATCGTGAATCCAGGGCCGTCCCAACAGCAAGTTGTATGATGCTGGGACGTCTATCACTTGAAAGTCGACGTCGAACCAAGTTGCTCCCATTTGTAGACATAAACTGATCTCCCTAATAGTGGACCTTTGGGACCCATCTAAAGCTTTAACATTGATGGCCCCATCTTTGATCTCACGCAGGCCTTTCCCTAATGTTCTAAGAGTTATCAGTGGACAGATGTTGAGGCTGGATCCTCCGTCGAACAGAACTCTAGTAATGAAATAATCCTTGCATTGCACAGTGATGTGCAATGCCTTGTTGTGGCTCAGCCCTTCTGGTGGAAACTCATCCTCGTGGAAAGTGATTTTATGGCTTCCACTACTTGCCCTACCATGTTTTCCATTTCCCCTCCAGTTATGTTGCTGGGCACATATGCCTCGCTCAGCACCTTCAACAGGGCATTCTTATGTGCGTCGGAGCTTTGTAGCAGAGCTAAGATGGAGATCTGGGCTGGCGTCTTGTTCAGCTGTTCGATGATCGAATACTCTTTCACCTGTATCTTTCTCCAGAGGTCATCAGGTCCAGTTTCAGTGACAATTTGTCGTCCAGAGGTTTGCTTACTGGACTCAGCTAGATGTTCTGGAGTGTAAACCCTGCCGGTTCTGGTCATACCTTGTGCTGCAATGGCTTCCCCAGTTTTGGTTTTCCCTTTCCTTCTTGATTCGGCCGTGTAATCTCAAGGAATGGCATTGGTATTGAATGGTGTTATAGCTGACATAGCTACCGGAATAGGTATCCTTGCTTTGGAAGGTAATATGGCCACTTCAAATGTTGTTGGTGCTTTCGGGGATCTGAACTCGACCTCAATTGGTCATGGTGCCTTTGTGGAAGAAGGCGCTTCAAACTCAAGGGGTATAGACATGTTCACCTCATCATCATTTGAAGGCTAGATTTGGACAACAATCGGGTTAAGCGTGACTGTTGGTTTCTTTGGCTCGCCACCTTCAGCAATCAATCCAATCGATCATTTGGGGTCCCAATCATCTTCTATCTCGATCATGTGAACTCCTCCACCCTTGTGGTCAGGCAGAGAGTTATTGCGAACATTAGGAGCGGTCTCCTTTGCTGCGATGATCTTATTGTTAATCAAGGCTTGGATCTTATCCTTCAGTGAATGACATTCGTCGATGGTATGCCCCTTCATGCCAGAATGGTATGCACAGGTTTTTTTGGGTTGATCCATTGGGAAGGATTTTCTGGAGTTATGGTGGGGATAGGGGTGACATAACCAGCAGCTTTAAGTCTTTCATACAACTTGTGGATTGGTTCGACGATGGCTGTGTATTATTTGGGAGGTCTGCGGTCGAAATTTGGTCTGGGTCTAGGGATGTTTTGGAGAGTGGGAAGTGATTGATAGTGAGAGGGTTGAGCATTATAAGCTTAGTAGACAGGTGCAGGTTGAGAGTATCTAGGTGAAGTATGCTGATATGTGGGAGGTGGAGATGGTTAGTAGGTGGGTGGTGGAATTTGGTAGGAGGGTGAGGGTGCTTGGTAAGTTGGGGTAGGCTGATATGTAAGTGGAGTTAATGGGTATGTTTGGTATTTTATCGGGGATTTTGTCCTCTGTGAAACTATCACGACATTCACATTCTTTTTCTTGGACATGCCACCAGACTGTAAAGCCTTGTTGGTAGCCTGCAACGCTTCAAGGTTGGTGACTGTACCAGTTTTAATATCATCTTCGATTCTCTCCCCTAGCTTGATGATGTCGGAGAATTTCTGGCCCTCGATCAGCATCAACCTCTCATAATATTGTGGGTCCTTAGCTCGGACGAAAAATCTGTTCATTTGTTCTTCTTCTAAGGCCGGCCTGACCTTAGCAGCCTCCGTTCTCCAACGAGTAGCGTACTCGCTGAATATCTCTGTAGGTTTCTTCTTCAAATTCTGGATGTAGAATACGTCTGGTGCATTCTCTGTATTGAATCTGAAACTGTCCATGAAATCAGACGCCATACCTACCCAGCTTGTTCACTTCTTAGGGTCTTGGCTGATGTACCAAGATAAAGCATCCCCTTTCAGACTTCTCATAAAGAGTTTCATACGGATATTTTCATCCCTTCCGACTCCGACCAGCTTGTTACAGTATGTCCTCAAATGGACTCTGGGATCCCCTGTGCCATCAAACATTTCGAACTTGGGAGGTTTGTACCCCTCAGGAAGTTCGACATCTAGCTGAATGTAAAGGTCCTCATAATTCAACCCTTCAATACCTTTGTTTCCTTCGACACCCTGGACTCATCTAGTCAGCTTCTTGAGTTCTGCGGCCAGGTTCCTAATAAGAGAGTATTTGTCATCAGACTCAGGTGCACTTGAGATTGCTTGAGTATAGTAGGGTACGGTCTCCACATAGATGGGAGTATTGTGGAGATGATCATTTATGGTATTTGTCGGTTTAGGGATAAGCAATGGAGTGTTGTTGGAAGTGTGGCATGCGTTGCAATGTTGAGTATGGGTGGGCTATTTCTACGGTTGTGGGGTGTTCTGTGGAGGTGCGGGATTTTGGGTGTTGGGAAAATTGATATCGGGAGCGGTGAGAGAAAATGACAAGTTCTCCAAGTTCCGAACTTGGTCCAATTCTTCCTGAAACTTTAGTAACTTTTGTTTGATCTGGGAAGCAGTCTCCTTGGCAACCGGGGTACCCTGATGAATCTCTACCCTTTCAATTTCCTTTCTTGCGCTGGAATTTCCCATTCTTCCTTTGTTCTTGTTATGCATAGGACTCAGATGAGGAGGAGGTGGAGGGCCCTTGGATCTTGTGTAGTATGATTATGTTGCCAGCGTGCACGAACTAACCTTTGGGAAGGGGAATAAAAATAAAAGAAAAACAAAAGGTAACAAGTTAGTGCGGATCATGAGGAGAAAAACATTGCAGTATTAAACACAGGATGCAAGAATATAAATCGTGTCCTAATTGGGGAGCCACGTTGTGCCCGAGGTAGGCCTAGCGACAAGTTAATTCAGAGAACGTATAATGCTAAACACCTCATTTTATTGATAAAAGTAAGACGAATTCCCAAAGCGACACTAAATAACATAAAGTAAAATGTCATTAATGGCCATTGGCCTTATTACATTGAAAGTAAAAGAAAAGAGTGCTAACTACTTGGTCCCAGAAGGACCTTCTTCAGGCTGAATTTTCTCGTTGATCAGATCCTCCAACTCGCGCAAATTTTCTAGTAAGAATTCCTTCGCCATGCTCTGCCTTCATTTCTCTCGGCATTCTGGTAGTCGGTGAATCTCTTTCTCACTTTTCCTTCCAATTCCAGCAGACTGTACTCCAGATACTCCAGCTTCTCGCTAGCCTTGGTGGCCCTCACTTTCCATTCATTGATTTGGTCACTTGATGGGAGATTCCTCCACCAGGTCAGCAAGAGTGAGGGTACACTGGCCATACTAAAGTCGGGGACCTCGTGCCTTATTTTCTGCAAGACAAAGATGTTAGATCCTTATCCCTACCTGACTCGACTATTAGATATCAATAATTAGCATGGTAGCATTTAGTTTTCCAAATAAATGCATAGAACATGGTAGCATCCATTTGGGTTTCAAGGAAACCCAGTGGACTTTGGACAAGGTTATCTTAAAGAGTCATTATGTGGACAACATAACTGACTCGGATAGGTTTGACCATGATGCATGCACAGTTAAACATAGTAAGGTTTCTATGGGGTATTAAACCGGTACCCTTGAGCGAACAACTCAAGAGGAAAAGGCACGGAACCGCCGACTACACCTTGATCGACTGGTTTTATTGCAAATGTGCCTTTGCCAAATTTAGGGGGTGATAATATCGGAAGGGCACAACCACTCATTATAAGCGTTGCTATGGTATTTTGTTTGGCAGTGGAATATGATGTGGAAGATACAATTACTAGAATGAAACAAGTTGTCACGTAATTGCACGTTCATAATGATTACAATAATTTCTCGTAATTACAACAGTATTAAAGGAAAACGGTAAAAGAAAGCATTAAAGAAAGAAAAGACACAAAGAGCCAAGTCAATTTCGTAGTAGAGGAAATAAAGACAATAAGTAAATGCAATTAAAGAGACAATAAAGTCACAAGTAGCATGCAATGGTAAAAGCCTAAAGAATGTCCCCAGCGGAGTCGCCATGCTGTCGCGCCACCTTTTTCAGAGGCAAAATAGGGCTTGTGACATTTGGGAGGACAACTCATTCCCTTTTGGGAATTGGGTTTTGGAATTGGAGAGTCGCCACCTAATGATTATAGTGCATTAGGACACTTTTAAGGAGTGTTTGAGTTGAAAAAATCAGAGTTCGGGTAAGGGCTAGAAATTATCTCGAGGGGAAGGTGTTAGGCACCCCTCAAGATCCACTAGTGTGGTCCCGGCCATGTTACAATTGTGACTTTAAGTGCAAAGAACAAGTAAGCAAATAAGAGTTTCAAATATGAGGGTTCATCACATTATGGAATCAAACAAATTAAAGTTTTGAAGACACAAAGAAAAGCTGGCGTTTTGAGGAAATAGTTTGAAATTTCTGAAAAGAAAAAAAAAGTAATAAACAAGTAAAGGGAAGGTGTCTTAGGTTTACAAATAATATGGATCACATCAATGCAGTACCCAGTAATCATTCCTCAAAGAGGGGCTACATGAGGTATTAGCACACCGGTCATCATATCCATATCTACCCTTTCGCACCCCGTTAAGGTATTAAAGCGCGGAACGGTATCATTACTTATTGCATGCTACTACCCGTCCCAATCCAATCAATCCCGGAGGCATTTAGGACTACTAAGCCTAGAAAGGGACAGGGAGTTTTGGGATTTTTAGAGTTTAAAAGGTTAAAAGTCTAGGGCAACATATCGAAACACATAACAATTAAAAGGCTCAAATAAACCTCCTAAAGTCAGAAAAGCATAGACTTTAGCATGTCTTATATGTACTGATTAGGCCTAAATTAAACTTAAATATTAAGGCAGGCTGGTTCATCACATATTTTCAGATAAGAAGTCCGAATTAGACCTGCCTGCTGATTGTAATTGTCAAAGACTAATACAGTTATAGAATTTTATCCTAAAGCTTGCCTAGGTGTTAAACAAAACCTATAGGCATGATATCTATTAATTTCAGAAAAGAAGAGAGTAAACTGATTGCAGAAAAGATTTGTTAGTTATAAAAACATAAGTTCTGTATGTGTGGAGATGTTATTGCTACTGATTTTAGACGAGTTGGCCATTCAAGTTAGTTAACAGCTCTTATAGGCATGCTTTCTAAGTGTCACTGATTTTAAATACCGTTTTTTAAACATGATTATTGCTTATGATAAAATCCTATAGGCATATTATCTGTATGCAGTTAATTATTCAAATCCTATAACAAGTTTGCCTAATGACGGATGCATATGCAAAAAATGCAGAAAATCTTATAGACATGGTATCTATATGAAAATTCAAAAAATCCTATAGACATGGTGTCTATATGAAAGTGAAGAAAATCCTATAGACATGGTATCTATATGAAAGTGCAGAATTTCAGAAAATATCAGAATTTTAGCAGCAATAATTCCTATAGGCATGGTCTCTAAGTGAGATGCAGAATTTTAGAAACAATAATTCCTATAGGCATTGTCTCTACCCCTTGCATACATAGTTCCCCACCTTTTTTCACTAGCCGACCCCAAATGTTATTACTAAATTATAACAGACCGAAATTAATCAAAAATAAAATAAAATACATCTGAAATCAGAATTCCAACCAAGGAGGGTCTAATTCAGACCCCTAGTTTGACATATGTAGTAATCCAACTTCCAAGGATCCAGATTTCCAAAGTCTTCTCTTATTTGGGATGCGTCAAAGTTCCAAGGAGCTTCAAGAGCCCCAGGTAGTGCTTACATCCCAAATATCATTTCAGAATTATAGTAAAATGCAGTGTGGAAAAGCCATCCCTCAAATGTCCAAGTTCAGAGGGAACTCAAGGTCCCAAGGCAAGGCTCATATGAGAGGGGCAGAACTTGAAGTCTAAGAGTAAGTGCAAGTGCAGGGGAGGGGAAATGATAAGCTGGTGGCCATGCCAAGTAATTTGAAGTGTTGGCACACCCCTGGCCAACTTGTCATTTTCAAATTGAGGAGTTATGACTTATTGAAAGCCAGGTTCAGGCCTGGATAGCCATTTAAAGGCTACCAGGCATAAATTTTAACTCAGCATACATAGGGGGTAAGAATAGGGAATTATTAACAGAAACAGTAGACAAGGGAAGAGTAGGCAAAGGACATGATCATCAATGAAACATACTGACACACTCTTTAGATGAGGTCAAATTTAGTTCATGGACAACAATTCATATTGCCATGCCCTGAATCCCCATTTATAAATACATAGAGGGAGTAGGGATCAAGCATTTGTAGGAAAATAAAGCAAATAATAGCATATGAACAAGTCAAACTCTGCAGGCAATAGGCATAGATATAAAGAATATAAGTAAACACATTAGGATTATTACTGTGAACTAAGTTAAGACATACCGGTAAAAGAGCAAGAGCAGGATGCAAAGACAAAGTAGTAACAGTGTATTAGCCTTGGCTTTTAGCCGGCTAATAATAAGCAGGAGCAGATAATAGCGGTAGAGCAAAAGAACAAGAGGGAATGCATATTTTGAAAGTATTCAGTGATGTGTGTAAGTCAGAAGACTGTTGAGTATTCAGTTGTTGAATTTAAAGTGTGTTTCTGAAAGAGAGGGTCAGGTATTTATAGTTAAAAACAGGTAGAGAGTAAGGGAAAAATCATAGTAGTTGTGTGACTATGTATCAACTACAATCAATCAACATAAGCAATCCCTTTAATCAAGGGATTCAAATTCAAACGAGTAAAACAATTAAGGAAAAGGATTTGAGCAAAATATTTTCCTAGTAGTATAATAAAGGGTAAGTAAATAGAAGTTATTTAAGGCAACAAACCAGTAGCACACGGTTTGTAAAAAATGAAAGGGAATTAATCAGTAAAACCAAAATTACATGATTACTTGAATGAATCAGGTCGAGAAAAGGGTAAAGAAAAATTCACTTAAGGAAAATCCGAAACAATCAAGTAAACACCATCAAAGGGATTTAGAATCAATCAGTAGTTGGCAAAACATCTTGAAAGAAGAGTTCTCATATATAAAGTACACAAACATATGAATTAAGAAGAGACTGTCGAGTTATGTAAAAGAGAGAAGTTCATAATCATAAAAGAGATACAAGTTCAATTTGCAGAGTCATAGTGGTTGTGAGAGTTCAGGGTCCCAAAGTGGAACCCTAACTTGAACACCAAATCAAAATTTCTAAAGAAATCCCCAAATCCTAGGGTTTCGAATCGAATCGGGCATAGAGATGAGAAGGCAAGTCATTGAAACGGACTCAAAGGTCTGCTTCAGAGCCTTATGAGAAGCAAAACAGCTATGATAGCAATTTTGAAACAACCAGGAAAGAAAACTGATTTAAAGCATGAAGAATATGTTTAAGAAAGGCTCGGAACTTAAACAAGTTCAGAAGAAAGAGGTGACACAAACTTAGGCAAAAGCATATGAAACATGTTTAGCAAAAACACGAACAGAGTCCAGTAAAGCAAACAAAAATCAAAGAACTCAACGGTAAAACACATATAGTAGAAGAGTAAAAAAAACATAACACGGATTAACATGTGAGCATATGTATGGTACAAAAGAAAAGTAGCAGAATAGTACATGCGTAGTAAAAGGAGTCACAGGAGCATGATACAAACAAACACACATAAAGAAAAGAAGAAGGAGAATCAGAAAGATGTTCCGAAAACTTTCCAGAAAACCCTAAATCGAAGACAAACGATTTGAAAGGAAAATTTAGGGAAAACACTTTAGCAACCCAGTAGAACATAAACCTGCCATAGATCTAAGAAAATAAACAGAAAAAAACCTCGAACAGCTTGGGGTAAGCGAGAAAGGCTTGGAAGAAGGTCCGATCTCAAGTCAAAGAGGTCAGAAAAGGTAACGCTTTGGTTATGCCGGAACAGGCCGGAGAAGCCATAGAACTGTAGATCTGAAAGGATATGAGGGAGAGCCATCAAAGTCACACTTTAGCACTTTGAACAAACATGGTATAATGGTGGAAGGGGGTGAGTACAGTCCATCCATGGCCAGAGAAGCCATGGATTCCGGTGGAGCGGTGGTGGAAGAGGGGTAGAAGGAGGCTAGGGTTCCGAAGAGTTTTGAGAGAGTTTGAGAGTGTTTTGGGATTCAAAGGCGGCTGAGAGGTGAGAATGAGGGATTAGGGTAGATCATTCAAGGTTAAAATAGGTAAGGGGGGTTTATGATCGTTGATCAAAATGATCAACGGCCTGGATCAATGATAAGAAATGGGCGAATTTTAAAATTGGGTCGGGGCCGGGTAAAAATGAAATTGGGCTGATTTAATTGGGGTAGAATTGGGTAAATTTAAGGGCTACAATTGAAATGAAAAATAGGTTGTAATTGAAACAAATGGGGCTAAATGTTCAATAGGCTGTACCTGCGATGGATTTTTCGTAGGTGCGGCGTCACAAATGTGACATTTTGACCACAGATGCGGTAGAAAGTATAAGTTGTGGACTTCGCAAATTTTGGTTTATTTTTCACCATTTTTAGTCAGCTTTGGAGCTTTTAAGAGTGATTTTGAGGAGTAATATTATGATTACTATTGATGTGACGCAAATTCCAAGTGACGGGCGTATGGGCGTGCACCGTGAGAATTGCGGCCTGGATCATTCCATGGCACAGTTTAGTGGCCCTTTCTTGCTGATATCTGTGTTGTGATTATGTGACTAAGTTAATGAGCTGTAAATAATGTTAATTATCATGTTAAGGCTTCACATCGATACTGTTTAGATCCGACAGTTCATTTCTTGCTGTCATATCATTAGCTTCATTGATATTCTATACTCAGTCATATTCATGCATATTATATCATGTCTCAGTCTCGGTTATTGTTATTGGGCATATCATATCATTGTTTAAGGCTAGTATCATGACATTTTGAGCATGTGTGTGTGAGACTGGAGAGTGATGACTGAGTGAGGCCGAAAGCAAGATATTTAGTGATAGTTATGGGATCGGGTTGCATGCCGCAGCTATTATGTTGATGATTATGATAGCGCTTGGGTTGCAAGAGCCCCTACGGAGTCTGTAACATACCCCTAGTGAGAGCAGTTGATTATATTCAGGGATGTATCTTCCCTTGGTATGGAGATGGATTTTCTCCATGAGGATGGCTAGCATGTTCCTCGATACTAGAGACCGATGGTCTGTGATGTGTATATATTCCTGAATGGATCTTCCCTAGGCCTTGTGAGCCAAATACAGTACCGAGTGGTTGTAAGGTTGTTATCATTGTTATTATTTGGACATGGAGCATTCCATACAGCATGTGCATTGAAATATAGATGTAGCAGAGTCTCATTTCTTTACCATGTCATATCTGCTCTATTCCCTATTTTGAACTGTCTATTTAGCTGAAAGCATGCCTACGTTTCTGCACGTTATTTTTTTTTATTTGGAGGAGGTTGAGTTCGTCACTACCTATCAGTCCAAAGGTTGGACTTTTTACTAAGTTGGTTGCTCATGTTACCCTATGTACCTTGTGTGCAGATTCAGAAACTTTTGGATCAAGTGGCAGTTGTTGATCGAGGCTTCTAACTTAGGAGATTATTTAGGCATCTGCATCGCGTTCGCAGGCCTTGATTCTCCACCTTGCTTTCCATTTTTATTTTGGTTGCCCCCCTTAGACATTATAATAGACTATGTATTTTTCTTAGATGCTCATGCACTCAGTGACACCTCGGTTTTGGGCTGGATTGTATCTATTCTTGGAATTTCTTATGTTTCAAATAGTTCTTTAACTGTTAAAAGCTTCCCTAAATGTTTTCAAACTTATTATTATTGTGTTGATAGTTGAGTTGAGGCTAGTCTAGTTTCACGATAGGCGCCATCATGACGGGTCGGGTTTTGGGTCATGACAAATAGGGAGACTTTTTTATAATTTGTAGGTATGATTAGCCCAAGAGCTGCTACTTGTAAAATAGCACGACCTCATACCAAGATGAGAAGTTTTGTTCTCATAAGCATTGGTCTAGAAATTAATTGGAGGCGTTTGATTAATGATTCCGCTAGACCATTTTGAGTATGAACATGAGCAACTAGATGCTCAATTGTTATCCGAATTGATATACAATAATCATTAAAGGAATAAAGGCCCATGATGTAAATGCACCAGTATTATCAAGACAGAGTGTCTTAATTGCATAATATGGAAACTTTTCTCTTAATCTTATTAATTGAACCAATAACCTCAAAAAGGACAAATTGCGGGTTGATAACAAGCACACAAGTGACCATCTTGTAGCTATCAAAATAATATAACATCTTACTGGTTCATATTGAGGGTATATGGGCCCATATATATCATCCAGTATACGTTCTAAAAATGCGGAGAATTCAATCCCAACTTTAATTATTGATGGTCTAATAACTAGTTTGCCTTGAGAACATGCAGCACAGGAGAATTCTTTAGTTTTAAGAATCTTCTGGTTCTTTAATGAATGACCATATGAATTCTCAATTATTTTGCGCATAATATTATAATTGTGATGGATCAACCGGTCATGCCAAATAATAAAATCATTAGTAAATCCCTTGTTTACTATGTCATGTGATTCGACTACACTAATACTAGAGTAGTATAATCCGAAGAAAAATGCGAGAAGCTTTTCAAGCACAAACTTATTTTCCTTTGCTATTGTAGTAATATAAAGGTATTCAATATTTTCTTCATTGGTGGTCTCAATATGATAGCTATCTAGGTGAATATCTTTGATACTCAACAAGTTTCTTTGAGACCTACTACACTATAATGCATCAATAATTGCCAATATTGTTCCTACAGATAGTAATACGACCATTCTTCTAGTGCCCTCAATTAATTTGGTAATACCAAATATTATTATGATATTTTCTTCTTTCATAATTAAACAAGAGAAATATCTCTTATCTTTTAATATGGTATGCATCGTAGCACTATCCAAAAAATATATTTCTTCTTTAATATTCATACGACCAACTGAAAATAGGAAATTTTCATACTGTTCATAAAAGAAATGATATCTTCAAGACCTTCAAAAATATCATCTTTATCGACAAATTTTGCTTCAACATTATCATGATTATTCGTACAACCCATGTCACGACCCCAACCCAGTCGTGATGGCGCCTAGCACACTACTAGGCAAGCCCGACCATTATTCAACACTTAACCCGATTTATCAAAATAGCAGAATGAAATAGCAATTTAAGTCAAGATAAAAATACCAAAGAGTTCAACAAAATACATAATTTAGTCCTACTAGGACCCGGTATCACGAATCTGAGCCTCTAGAATACAGAATGCCATCCTTCTACATAGTATATCTAAAGTCGGATAATGCGGAAATAAAAGGATAAGATAGAAGGGAGAATATTAATGGCTGCGAACGTCGTACAGCTACCTCGATACTGCCGATAAGCTTAAATCTGCTGAAATGCTGGTCTACTCAGTCTGAGACTGCCCTGGATCTACACACAAGGTGCAGAGAGTAAAGTGAGTACTCGACCTAGTGAGTAATAAAAATAAATACAGTCCAAAGATATGAAAATACAGAAATACACAAAGTAATCTAAAATCCGATAACACAGCAATGCATAAAACTTAACAGCTGAACAACAATGAAAAGGTGCAAATGCATGGATGCTATGCAATGCATATAATGGTACATTCCAGTACCCACTGCGGCGTGCAGCCCGAGCCAACCATTCAAATGATTTATCATCGACGGCGCTCACTAGGGTGTGTACAGACTCCGGAGGGGCTCCTACAGCCCAAGCGTAATAACAAGCCATCTAGTGGCATCAAGTCCAGGCCCTTAGCCTCATATCAATATCAGTATCATCAACCAGGCCCTTGGCCTCCATATCAATGTATCACTGCTGCGGCGTGCAGCCCGAGCCAACCATGCATCAGTCCAGAAAATCATCATAAGCCCCTTGGGCATTTATAAAACAGTAGTTCTCAGCCCAAAATATCATTTAAAAGGTCATTTGAGTTTTCAAAACATAGAAATATGGCTGAGTTTGCAAAACAGTGTAAAAGCTTTGGACTGAAATCAAATGATATGCAAATGCATGCATGAATAGAAATATCAATCCCCGAAGGGTTCCACAGGTCGGCACAAGGCCCCAAACATAGCAACCAGCCCAATGAATATCAATAAAGTATGTGTAATCACCAATATAATAAAAATATCACCCGGGATAGACCAAGTCACAAACCCCAATAGTAACTGACCCCGCACTCGTCATGGAGTGCGTGTCACACCTCAATATAGCATTACGATGTGAAAGTCCGGGGTTTCAAACCCTCAGAACAGCATTTACATCTATTACTCACCTCTAGCCGGCCAAAGACTAGCTGGCAATGCCCTATCCTCTCAAATCCACCACCTCGCACGTCGAATCTTGCCAAAACCACAACGAATACATTACAATAGGCTAAGGGAACATAACCCAATCGAAAAGACTCGAAAAATATCAAAAATCACGAAATTAGCAAAACCCTAGCCCCGGGCCCACTTCTTGAAATCCAGAAAACTTTATACCAAAACGATCCTTATCTCGCCACGAGTCTATACATATCAAACTCATAAGAATCGGAGTCCATTTGACCCCTCAAATCATCAATTTAAGCCCTCTTAAGTTTCAAGCCCTAACCTCCATTTTTAACATTTAATCCCTTGAATTTCAGTACTTAATCCATGATTTTACTCTATATGAACATAATCCGAGTCCAATAATTCATACCTGATGAAACCCATTCGAATTCTCTTCAAAATCGCCCAAGAATCGCCTAGGCCGAAGTCCAAAATATTTCTCCTTCTCTTTCAAAATTCGTGAAACACTATTCATTAAACCCAGGTCGATTTCCGCTTCTGCGGATATACCACCGCACCTGCGGTCTCGCTTTTACGACCAGATGACCGCTTATGCGGTCTCACTTAAAATCCCCTGGACCGCTTATCGGTCTAGAATTGCTTCTGCGGTCTCCGCATTTGCGGATCCACGTCCGCTTCTACGGAAAGCCCTAGCCTTTCAAGGGCCGCTTCTGCATCCAATACGCCTCATCTGCGGAACTGCTTATGCGGTCCCTTTTCAGCAGATGTGGAAACAACAGAACCAGCAAACCAAAAATCATGCAACAACTCCGAATCCTCCGTTTAACCACCCCAATTCACCCTGAGGCCCCCGGGACCTCGACCAAAATCACAAACATGATCTTTTACCTTATTCAAACTTTCTCGAATCATAAAAACACGAACGTTAACATCGAAATTACTGAATTTCATCAAATCCAAGCCTAAGTTAAACCAAAACTTCCAAAACTCACATTCGATCAAAAACCTGACCTAAACACCTCCGAATCAACTAAAATTTTGCACACACATCCAAAATCATCTAACGAAGCTACTGCAACTCTCGGAATTCCATTCCGACCCTCGGATCAAAATCTCGCATACCAACCGGACTTCGCCAAAATCCTAACTTCGCCAAAATAGGCTAACTTCTACACCGAGCCTCCAAATTCACTTTCGATTGCTCTCCTAAGTCTTAAATCATCCCCCGAAACTAGTCGAATCTTCGAAAATCCATTCTGTGCCTTCCAACTCAAAAGTTAACTTCCAGTTGACTATTCCAAACCAAACTCTCCCTAAAGAGACTATTTGTCTCATTTATTACCAAACTCTATCTGAATCATTTCAAATTCACCAAACACATAAAATGAAATATGAAAAGGCGAAACATGGGGAAAACGGGACAAAAACACATGAGACGACGGGTCGGGTCGTCACATCCTCCCCAACTAAAACAAACGCTCGTCCTCGAGCGAGTCAAGGAACATACCTGAAGTCTCAAATAGATGAGGGTATCTGCTCCGCATCTCCTGCTCGGTCTCCCAAGTAGCCTCCTCCACGGGATGACCTCTCCACATCATAAGTCAAATCATCATCCAACTGAACCGTGCTGAAATCCGAAACATGAGACGGGTCCCCAACATACTTCCGGAGCATAGAAACATGGAATACTGGATGCACACTCGATAAGCTGGGTGGCAAAGCAAGCTTGTAATCCACCTCTCCAATCCTCCAAAGTACCTCAAATGGTCTGATGAACCGCGGACTCAACTTCCCTTTCTTCCCAAACCTCATAACACCCTTTATGGGCGAAACCTTCAGCAAAACCTTCTCACCCTCCATAAATGACACATCTCGGACCTTCCGGTCCATATAACTCTTCTGACGCGACTGAGGTGTGCGAAGTCTCTCCTGAATCACCTTTACTTTCTCTAAGGCATCTTGGACCAAATCTATCCCCAACAACCTAGCCTCGCTTGACTCGAACCAACCAACCGGAGATCTACACCGTCTTCCATACAAGGCCCTATACGGTGCCATATGAATACTAGACTGATAGTTGTTGTTGTAGGCAAACTTTGCAAGTTGCAAGAACTCATCCCAAGAACCTCCAAAGTCAATCACACAAGCACACAACATATCCTCCAATATCTGAATAGTACGCTCGGACTGTCCGTCCGTCTGAGGATGAAATGCTGAACTCAACTCCACCTGAGTACCCAACTCGTGCTGAAATTTCCTCCAAAATTGAGAAGTGAACTGAGTACCTCTATCCGATATAATAGAAACTGGAACACTATGCAATTGGACAATCTCACGAATAAAGATCCCTGCCAGCCGCTCCGAAGAATATGTAGTACACACTGGAATGAAATGCATGGACTTGGTCAGTCTATCCACAATCACCCAAATCGAGTCGAACTTCTTCAAAGTCCGAGTAAGACCACTCACGAAATCCATAGTTACTCTCTCCAATTTCCACTCAGGAATAACCATCTGCTGAAGCAAACCGCCGGTCTCCGATGCTCATATTTCACTTGCTGACAGTTGGGACACCGAGCCACAAATCCCACAATGTCTTTCTTCATTCTCCTCCACCAGTAATGTTGTCTCAAATCCCTATACATCTTCGCGGCACCCGGATGGATGGAATACCGCGAGCTGTGGGCCTCCTCAAGAATCAAATCTCTAAGCCCATCCATATTGGGCACACAAATCCGGCCCCGCATCCTCAATACACCATCATCACCGACGGTCACATCCCTGGCATTGTCGTATTGAACCCGATCTCTAAGAACAAGCAAATATGGGTCATCATACTGGCGCTCTCTAATGCTATCATATAAGGAAGACCGAGAAACCACGCTCGCAAACACCCGGCTAGGCTCAGAAATATCTAACCGTACCATCCAATTGGCCAAAGCCTGAACATCAACCACAAGGGGTCTCTCCACAACTGGAATGTATGCCAAACTCCCCATACTGACTGTCTTTCGGCTCAAAGCATCGACCACTATATTGGCCTTTCTCGGATGATACAAAATCGTAATATCATAATCCTTAAGTAACTCAAGCCACCTCCGCTGCCTCAAATTTAGATCCTTTTTCTTGAACAAATGCTGAAGACTGCGATGATCGATGAATACCTCACAAGATACGCCATATAAGTAATTCCTCCAAATCATCAAAGCATGAACTATAGCAGCCAACTCCAAATCGTGAATAGGGTAGTTCTTCTCATGGGGCTTCAACTGACGAGAAGCATAAGCAATCACTCTACCCTCCTGCATCAATACACAGCCAATCCCAATCCTCGAAGCATCACAATAAATGGTGTAAGAACCTAAAGCTGATGGCAATACCAAAACTGGAGCTGTGGTCAAAGCTGTCTTGAGCTTCTGAAAGCTCTCCTCGCACTAGTCTGACCATATAAATGGAGCACCCTTCTGAGTCAACTTTGTCAAAGGCGAGGCGATAGATGAAAAACCCTGAACAAATCGGCGATAATAGCCCGCCAAACCGAGGAAAATACGAATCTCTGTGGCCGAGGACGGTCTAGGCCAACTCTGAACCGCCTTAATCTTCTTTGGATCAACCTGAATCCCATCACTGGACACCACGTGTCCCAAGAAAGCCACGGAACCAAGCCAAAACTCACACTTGGAGAACTTGGCATAAAGCTTATCCTCCCTCAACCTCTGCAATACCACACGCAAATGCTCTGCGTGCTCCTCCTGGCTACGCGAGTACACCAGGATATCATCAATGAACACGATATCAAAAGAATCCAGATACGGCCAGAATACGTTGTTCATCAGATGCATGAACGTTGCTAGGGCATTGGTCATCCCAAAAGACATAACTAGAAACTCATAGTGACTGTATCTTGTCCGGAAAGCAGTCTTGAGAATATCTGAATCCTTGATCCAGCTGGTGATAGCCCGAACGGAGATCAATCTTAGAAAACACCTTCGCTGCCTGAAGCTGGTCGAATAAATCATCAATACGAGGCAGGGGATACTTGTTCTTCATTGTCACTTTCTTCTACTGCCTATAATCAATGCACATTCTTATTGTGCCATCTTTCTTTTTCGCAAACAAAATAGTTGCACCCCACGGTGACACACTCAGCCGAATAAACCCCTTTTCTAGGAGTTCCTGAAACTGATCTTTCTTCCTTTAACTCCGTTGGTGCCATGCGGTACGGCAGAATGGAAATGGTCTTGGTGCCCGGCACCAGGTCAATACCAAAATCAATGTCCCTGTCTGGGGGTATACCCGGCAATACATCAGGGAAATCCCTCACAACGGGAACAGAATCAATACTGGGAGTCCCAGCTCCAACATTACGCACGAAGGCCAAATATGATAAACAACCCTTCCCAACCATACGATGGGCTTTCAAGAAAGATATAACCCTACTGGGGACATAATCAGTCAAACCATGCCACTCGATCCTTGGAACACCCGGTATAGCCAAAGTGACTGTCTTTGCATGATAGTCTAGAATAGCATGATACGGAGATAGCCAATACATGCCCAGAATAATATCGAAATCTCTCAACAACAATAAATCAACTCGGATCTCTAGACCCCCAATAATCACATTACACGACCGATATACACGGTCCACAACAACAGTATCGCCCACCGGGGTAGACACATGCACAGGTAAAGCAAGAGACTCTCGGGGCATAATCAAATAATGGGCAAAATATGAAGACACATATGAATAGATAGAACCGGGATAAAATAATACAGAGGCATCTCTGTGGCAGACTGAGATAATACCTGTGATAATAGCATCTGAGGCAACGACATTTGTCCTACCTGGGAGAGCATAAAATTGAGCCTAACCGTCGCCCGATCGACCTCCGCCTCTGGGGCAACCCCGGGTTGCCTGGCCTCCGGCCCTAGCTGGTAGGGCAGATGAAGAAATTGGACCAGAAGAAGAAGGCTGATCTCTCTACTGAGAATGGCCGCCACAAAGTCGAGGACACTCCTTGTTTATGTGACCAAACTCTCCACATTCATAGCAACTACCAAGTGCTAGAGAAAGGGACTGAAGTAAGCCCCTCGCACCAGAACGACCAGCCGATACACTCGGCGCAGATGAACCCTGAGCTAAAAGAGCATATGATGAACTCTGTGCTGGGAGGGCACTCAGTGAAGACTGGCCCTGCTGGGACCCCTGATGACCACAGCCTGTAGACGCTCCATGATAATCGGGATGAGCCGACTGATGAGGCCTGAAAGGGCGACCTATGCTCTGCTGAAACTGGCCCCTAGACGGAGCACCTTTGTAGCTACCTGATCCACGAGGCCTCTTGGCCTCCTGCTCCTCTCTTTCCTGACGGCGATCCATCTCAATATCACGAGCAATATCAACTGCATCCTCAAAGGTATGACTCAGAATCCACTCTCAAGCCATCAAAATACGGATGGGATAGATAAGTCCGTCCACAAACCTCCTAATCCTCTCCCGATCAGTCGGGACCATCCATGGAGCATAACGCACCAACTCCGAGAATCTCATCTCATACTGAGACACTGTCATATCTCCCTGACGAAGATACTCAAACTGCCTACGCAACTCCTACCTCTGAGACTGCGGTACCCACTTCTCCAGGAAGAGAGTGGAGAACTCCTACCATGACAAAGGCGTTACACCTACCGGCCTACGCCGCTCATATGCCTCCCACCATGTGAAGGCTGCTCCTGACAAGATACACCGCTAGACTCCAATATCCCTGCTGTCTGTAGCATACGTCAACACTTATCGAGAAAACCCTAGGCATCCTCGCCCTGAGCACCACTGAAAGTAGGAGGTGATAGCCTGCTGAACCTCTCAAGACGACGCTACTCATCGTATGGCATAGCTAGAACCACATAATCCTGGACCGGTGCAACTGGCTGAACTAGGGCAACCTGCTGAACTGGGGCAACCTGCTGAACTGGAGGTGCCTCTAGAGTCTGCAATCCCTGCACTACCTGCTCAGCTATGCGAGCAGCGGGGGTCTGACTGCCTCCCCCGACCTGTGAAGTGGCTGCCGCAGTAGTAGCTGAGACTGCCTGAGCCAGGCTAGTGCAAACTGATAAGATCTGAGCTAGGGCCTCCTGAAGTCTCGGAATCAGCATATGGCACAGCTGGTGCCTGAGCAAGTGCTGCTGGAGTCTCTACAGTTGGAGCCTGATCCTGAGCCGGGGCAACTGGTGGGTCAATAGATGCTACCCTCGTTGCTATGCCTCGACCACGACCTCGACCTTGTCCGCGTCCACGGCCTCTGGTGCCCGCCGCGGTGGTACTGGTGGTCGTCCGTCTCCTCCAGTAGTGCGTGTTCTTGCCATCTGCGAGAGAATAGAATAACAGAAGTTTAGTTCTCGGACCAACAAAGTTGCACGATAAGAATTCCAAGAATGTGAAGTTTCCTAAAGGTTCTGCAGCCTCCCGAGGATAGGTACGGACGTCTACATACCGATCCGCAAGACTCTACTAAATCGACTCATGACTCGCGAGACCAAGTAACCTAGACTCTGATACCAACTTGTCACGACCCCAACCCGATCGTGATGGCACCCAGCACACTACTAGGCAAGCCCGACCATTATTAAACACTTAACCCTATTTATCAAAATAGCGGAATTAAATAGCAATTTAAGTCAAGATAAAAATATGGAAGAGTTCAACAAAATACATAATTTAGTCCCACTAGGACCCGGTGTCACGAATCTGAGCCTCTAAAATACAGAATGCCATCCTTCTACATAGTATATCTAAAGTCTGATAATGCGGAAATAAAAGGATAAGATAGAAGGGAGAAGATCAATGGCTGCGAACGCCGTGCAGCTACCTCGATACTCCCGATAAGCTCAAATCTGCAGAACTGCTGGTCTACTCAATCTGAGACTGCCCTGGATATGCACACAAGGTGCAGGGAGTAAAGTGAGTACTCCGACCCAGTGAGTGATAAAAATAAATACAGTCCAAAGATATGAAAACACAAAAATACACAAAGTAAGCTAAAATTAGATAACACAGCAATGCATAAAACTTAACAGCTGAACAATAATGAAAAGGTGAAAATGCATGGATGCTATGCAATGTATATGATGGTACATTCCAGTACCCACTGCGGCGTGCAGCCCCAGCCAACCATGAAAATGATTTATCATCGACGGCGCTCACTGGGGTGTGTACAGACTCTGGAGGGGCTCCTACAGTCCAAGCGCAATAACAAGCCATCTCGTGGCATCAAGTCCAGGCCCTCAGTCTCATATCAATATCAATATCATCAACCAGGCCCTTGGCCTCCATATCAATGTATCACTACTGCGGCATGCAGCCCGAGCCAACCATGCACTAGTCCAGAAAATCATCATAAGCCCCTTGGGCATTTATAAAACAGTAGTTCTCAGCAAAAAAATATCATTTAAAAGGTCATTTGAGTTTTCAAAACTTAGAAATATGGCTGAGTTTGCAAAACAGTGTAAAAGCTCTGGACTGAAACCAAATGATATGCAAATGCATGCATGAACAGAAATATAATCCCCGAAGGGTTCTACAGGTTGGCACAAGGCCCCAAACATGGCAACCAGCCCAATGAATATCAATAAGGTACGTGTACCAATCACCAATATAATAGAAATATCACCTGGGATGGACCAAGTTACAATCCCCAATAGTAACCGACCCCGCAGTCATCATGGAGTGCGTGTCACGCCTCAATATAGCGTTACGATGTGAAAGTCCGGGGTTTCAAACCCTCAGAACAGCATTTACATCTATTACTCACCTCTAGCCGGCCAAAGACTAGCTCGGAATGCCCTTTCCTCTCAAATCTACCTCCTCACGCGTCGAATCAGGCCAAAACCACAACGAATACATTACAATATGCTAAGGGAACATAACCCAATCTAAAAGACTCAAAAAATATCGAAAATCACAAAATTAGCAAAACCTGAGCACCGAGCCCACTTCTTGAAATCCAGAAAACTTTACACCAAAATGATCCTTATCTCGCCACGAGTCTATACATATCAAATTCACAAGAATCGGAGTCCATTTGACCCCTCAAATCATCAATTTAAGCCATCTTAAGTTTCAAGTCCTAACCTCCATTTTTAACATTTAATCCCTTGAATTTCAGTGCTTAATCCATGATTTTACTCTATATAAATATAATCTGAGTCCAATAGTTCATACCTGATGAAACTCTTTCGAATTCTCTTCAAAATCGCCCATGAATCGCCCAAGCCGATGTCCAAAATATTTCTCCTTCTCTTTCAAAATTCGTGAAACACTGTTCATTAAACCCAGGTCGATTTCCGCTTCTGCGGTTATACCACCGCACTTGCGGTCAAGATTTTGCGACCAGATGACCGCTTATGCGGTCTCACTTAAAATTTCCTGGACCGCTTATGCGGTCTAGAATCGCTTCTGCGGTCTTCGCATTTGCGGATCCACGTCCGCTTCTGCGGAAAGCCCTGGCCCTTCAAGGGCCGCTTCTGCGTCTAATACGCCGCATCTGCGGAACCACTTATGACGTCCCTTTTTCGCATATGCGGAAACAACAAAACCAGCAAACCAAAAATCATGCAACAACACTAAATCCTCTGTTTAACCACCCGAATTCACCCCGAGGCCCCCGGGACCTCAACCAAAAGCATAGACATGATCTTTTACCTTATTCAAACTTGCTCGAATCATAAAAAATCTAACGTTAACATCAAAATTACTGAATTTCATCAAATCCAAGCCTAAGTTTAACCAAAACTTCCAAAACTCACATTCGATCAAAAACCCGATCTAAACACCTCCGAATCAACTGAAATTTTGCACACACATCCAAAATCACCTAACGAAGCTACTGCAACTCTCGAAATTCCATTGCGAACCTCGGATCAAAATCTCGCATACCAACCGGACTTTCCTAAAATCCTAACTTCGCCAAAATAGGCTAACTTCTACACTGAGCCTCCAAATTCACTTCTGATTGCTCTCCTAAGTCTTAAATCATCCCCCTAAACTAGTCGAATCATTGGAAATCCATTCCGATCCCTCTAACTTACAAGTCAACTTCCGGTTGACTATTCCAAACCAAACTCTCCCTAAGGAGACTATTTGTCTCATTTCTTACAAACTCTATCCGAATCACTTCAAATTTATTAAACACATAAAATGAAACATGAAAAGGCGAAACATGGGGAAAACGGGACGAAAACACATGAGACGACGGGTCGGGTCGTCAAAACCCACCTCAACGTCATTGAAAGATAAAGTGAGTCTCAAATTTATTTTGTTTCCCTTTTATAGAGGCTTGATAAAATTTGACAAAATATTCAGGCGTACGATAAATTCGTGCCTAATAATTTCCCATACTACATCGGTGGCAAATATTACCTTTGTCTTTTGAAGGATTATTTTGAGAACCCCTATTGTTCTCTTGTTTATAACGACCACTACCATGGCGATTAATATTACGTCCCTTGCCAAGCCCACGGATGTTCATTCGGCCACGATAATTATTTTGCTTCTTTCAGACGTTTGATCTATCGCTATCACATTCACTTTGGGGAATGGAGTGGATCCAGTGTGCGAGCTTCATGATTTTTTATTAAAAGAGCATTATGTTGTTCAGCCACCAAAAGGCATGATATTAACTTAGAATATTTCTTAAAGCCTTTTTACGGTATTTTTGCTGTAACACCATATTTGAGGCATAAAAATGGAAAGAGTATTTTTTTAAAATGCCTTCATCATTCATGGGTTACCCACATAATTTTAGTTAAGAAGTTATTTTATATACAGCAGAATTATATTCACTTATGGGTCTTATAATCTTATAGTCGTAAGTGTATCCATTCACGACGAGCTCTTGGCAATACTGTTGCCTTTAAATGGTCAAATCATTCCATCAAACTAGTCCATAATTAAAATGGATCTTTCAAAGTTAAATATTCAATTTTTAACCTTTTATCGAGATAATGGCAAAGGAAAATCATGGCTTTCTCCTTATCATGACTTGACGCTTCGTTTTCTTATTTAAATAATGTCACCAAGACCCTTAGCGTCACGGTGAATATCAGCATCAACACCCATGGCAAATAATTATTTCTAGAGATGTCAAGTGCCATAAATTTGATTATCACGACCTAAATCCTAACCTATCATGATGGCGTCTATCGTGGTACTAGGCAAGCCGACATTTCCAAAATACTCCCAACATTTAACAAAAAAGAGTCAAAATAATTTTAAATAACAAAATTCTCATAAAAATGGGGTAAAAATCCAAAACACAAATGCAGAAACAATTCCCAAATCGGGGTGTCACTAAGCTCATGAGTGTCTATACATCACCAATATAGAAAAAAATGTATATGAAAGTCTGGATCAAAATACAATAAAATAAAAGGATAAGAAAGTAGAAATAAGGACTACAAACGGGGAAGCTACCTCGAAGTCTCCGACGATCAAACGTGCGATATATAAACATCCACCGTGCCTAGAAACACCTGGATCTGCACATGAAGTGCAGGGTGTAGCGTGAGTACAACCAACTCAGTAAGTAACAATACTAAATAAAGAATTGAAGATAGTGACGAGCTACCAGTTATAGTTTATTTTCAGTAGTCTCAACAACAGAAAGTAGGCATGCTTTCAAACCCGACAGCTTAAGTCAAATCAGTTTATTCATGTCAAGTTCAAGTAAAAATCGGATATAACATCTCCCAAAATTTCAAAACAGTGACACATAGCAGCTAACTGCAACAACAATGAAAGCAAGTACAGCCTCACAAGGCAACAGTCACTCAATCTTTCTTAATAACTCAATCACTCGGCTCTCAGCCCTCAACACTCACACTCAATAGGTACATGCGCTCACTGAGGGTGTACAGACTCTGGAGAGGCTCCTAGTGCTATAATCCACACGGATAACTCATGTGATGCACGGACAACTCACGCACTAACATATCATATCAGGATCTGCACGGCCAGCTCACGTACTATAATATAAATATCTAGATCCGCACGGACAAATCACATGCTATGGTATCAATATCTCACCATCAGGCCATCGGCCTCACCCGGTCATCAACCTCTCTAGTCTCACC
This sequence comes from Nicotiana glauca, assembly GCA_026770625.1. NCBI lineage: Eukaryota > Viridiplantae > Streptophyta > Magnoliopsida > Solanales > Solanaceae > Nicotiana > Nicotiana glauca. The sequence continues at coordinate 73,206 of MU688364.1, read as the reverse complement.
GGCTCTCAATAATTATGGATATCAGCCCTAAACAGAAATGATATGATGTATTAACAAGGAATAACAGAGATTGAGGTAAAATGTGCATGTAAGACTACGACTAACTGTCAGGACCGTGATGATGCCTAAGATTGTACTCGCTAGGCAAGCCAACGTTACCGAATATTTCACCTTTTTCCTTTTATCTTTTGATAATTAAAACTTAACGAAAATAAATCAACGGAAGAACACAGTTTAAAAGATTATCTTTATGCTAATAAACCGTAATGAATTCCACCCAGAAACTGGTGTCACAACTCACGAACAGTCTACGAATACTACAAATATTAGTTTGAAAGAAAAATATACATCTGTCTTGGAGGAAATGTAAAATAGAATGCAGAAAAGATAGAAGGGGACGCCAGGGCTTGCGGACGCATCCAGGACTAACTTGGGTCTCCTGTGGACTGAAGGCAGCAACCTCGAACTCTGATCAACTACTAGCTCGAAAATCTGCACAGGAATTGGAGAGTGCAGCATCAATACAACCGACCCTATGTACTTGTAAGTGACGAGCCTATCCTCGATGAAGTAGTGACGAGGCTACGGCGGGGCATCACAACATATATAACCTGCAACAGTTGATACTAAAACATAAAGGAAATACAAAATGAAATATAACAGTAACTGTCACACCTCCTTTCGGCGCTACCGCACCCCGCGAAGGGCGTGGTAAAGGGAGTTTTTTCCAATTAAAGGACAATCGAAACGGAATTTATTATTAAGATTCAGAGTCGCCACTTGGGAGATTAATGGTGTCCCAAGTCACCGGTTGAATCCCGAATCGAGGAAAGGTTTGACTCTATTTAACGGTCCGCGAACCAGAAATCTGGATAAGGAATTCTGTTAACCCGGGAGAAGGTGTTAGGCACTCCCGAGTTCCGTGGTTCTAGCACGGTCGCTCAATTATCATATTTGGCATAATTATCTGATTTATAACATGTTTTAACTTATGTGCAAATTTTAACTTTTAACCGTTTTTGATATTATTATTATTATTTTAACAAAGACTTGCAACGTCGTAAAAATGTGTTTCGGACCGCACCGTACCAGTACGCCTATGGCCTTCAACAAATTTCGACTTCGTTGAGATTTGGATTTTGGCCACATAAATGTGCACCTGAGTTTAAGAAAATAAATTATTAAAGACGCGCCTAAAGTGACTAGCGTATCGTTATTTTGAGAAGGCCGTAAAATTAGCTAACCGGCCTGTCCCGATATCTAAGCATTTAAAATAGCCACCTACTGAGGGCCTCGCAGTTTGCGTGTTATTTAGCGAGGCTCGTCTCATTTATTATTTAAAGGCTAATAAATTGCTTTTAGTACTTCTTATTTTTAAGAGAATTGCAACGTCGTGAAAATGTATTTCGGACCATACCGTACCAGTACGC